>MU227465.1:2157977-2185948 GCA_018584345.1 Thuja plicata | reverse complement strand
TCTGCATCTCCTTCTCCCTTTTCCTTGCAAGAGATAGTTTTAGGTGCATCCTGATAGTAGAGGAAGCTGACCTTCTCCGGAGATTCAACCTCGTAGTTCAAGTCCCACAGCTTGGAGGTTGATTCCAATTTTCACTAGGTTGCTGTTAGAGAAGCTTTCAGCAAGGGTGCAAACCTAAGTGACAACATCTCCCTCAAAGGGGGTCATCATATCGCCCATCAAAATTGGTCCGGTTACTGAAAACACATTGCTGCAAGTCCTGGATCTCAACTTGCCCTATAAGATGATCTTATGATGCCCATGGATCCATGCCATGAAGGTGGTTCCCTCTACGTACCATCAATGTCTAAAGTTCTTTCATAATAGAGTTGAGATCACCATGGCAGGTGATCCTAACCCTTTCCAATTTTGTGCTAATTTGAGAGAAGTGCCCACACAATAGGTGCCTACCAACAATGAGGCTACTCCATCCAATTCCTCCAAATATGTTGATGCATCCACCCTTGAGAAGATGGTCAAAGGAGAGATGAAGATTGAAGATAAAGGGTGTGGAGAGTATACCATGGCACAAGATTTTCTTTATGGGAAGCTTCCTCTCTCCCTAAATTCTTATGGAAAACAAAATTTATTTCAAGAACAACCACCCAAGACTACTGTGAAGGTTATTCCCTTACCTACATTCACTTTGTGGGGAGGTTTGCATGAAGAACATGTATATGACAATGCATCCAATTGGATTTTTCAAGACCAACAAAAACAAGAATAGGAGCCCACTGAGATACCCGTCGAATAATATTGGCCTGGGTTCACACTCATGCAGAAAAAAGGATATAATGGCCATAGTGGTCTTAGAGTACACAAGAAAGGGATTGTTGAACCCATTATTGCAAAGGGCCATCCTCTTTATCTGGGCATTGGATTCAAACCATTACAAATTGGCTCATCAAGTGCCAAAATGGCCCCGTGTGAAAACGTAGAGGTTTTAAATGATGAAAAGGCATCTGAGGTTCCCCATTCTGAGTACACTACCGATTAAAATGAGTTTGAATGGACTTCCTATTCCTCTAGTTCTTATGAGCTTGACCATTTCTTCCCTGACTCTATGGACCTACCTATAGTAGACAAACATATTAACACAATTCCCCCTCCAGTAACCAATCTTGATCCTTGGTCTAGAATTTTCTAGGATCCCAGTCCTGAACCTTCACTACATGAAGTCTGTGACTCTAAAGATGCTGATATTTACATCTTCACCTTTACCTCTGGCCTCAAAAACATCTGCACCAGTGACGATGAAATCCCCCTAGTCTACCATGAGCTTATTCATTGGGACAAGCAAGGATCATCGAGCTTGGATTGCTTGAAAAATGATGAAGCAATAGCAGAATTCTTTGAGCTTCGAGAGGGCATGCCATTTGGGGAGCACAAAAAGGGGTTCTCCATTGACCTTATTGGTAAAACATATTTAGGGGAGTCAACTCTGTCTTCTAGTCACAAAATTGAAAATGATAAAATAAAAAAATAAAAAGAATAGGTCCTCTGGTGAAAACTAAAGGAACTAGTTGACCATGCAAAAGTAAAAGCAAAGGACGTATCCAAGTGTGAAAACCTCTTTTAGGTGCCCAGGGATGGAAGACTAGAAATATTCCCTCCAAAGGAGAAGTCATCATTTCTCATTGAGCTGACTGAGGAAATTAACTTGGGAACAGAACACAACCCCAAGATCATACACTTTGCAACATCACTCTCGCTAGAAGAGAAGGATGAATTTGTCAGATTCTTCCTTGAGTGCCAGATCAATTTTTCTTGGTCCTATTCTAACATGCATGGATTGGATCCTGAGTTAATTCTTCACCACCTCCCTTTGAAGCCAGGTGTGAAGCTAGTAAAATAGAAGCTAAGAAAAATGTAGCCCCAAATAGTTCTACTAGTAAAAGCAGAATTAAAGAAGTTATTGGATGTAGGTTTTATCAGACCTATAGATTACATAGACTGGATTTTGAATCTGGTTCTTGTTAGAAAGCACGCTGGGGGCATACATATATGCATTGATTTCTGTGATCTAAATAAGCCATGCCCTAAAGATGATTTTTCTCTTCCCAACATTGACATCATTGTCAACATGACCGGAGGCTATGAGATGCTGTCATTGATGGATGACTTCTCTGGTTACAACCAAATTCAGTTTGCTCCCAAGGATCAACCCAAGACAACTTTCCCATGTCCTTGGGGAACCTATTGTTGGAATGTCATGCCCTGTAGCCTCAAGAATTCTAGAGCAACTTATCAATGGGAAATGACCACAATCTTCCATGACTTCATGCACATATTGATGGAATATTATGTTGACGACCTCCTCTACAAATCTACAACCAGGAAAGATCATTTGAGCATTCTGGCCAAAATATTTGAAAGAATGGAAGGGTATAAGCTCCACTTGAATCCCAAAAAGTGTATTTTTGGAGTTGTTTCTATGAAAATCCTAGGCTATATCATCTCTCAACGAGGTATCAAGGTTGATCTTGAAAAGGTTCAAGCCATTTTAGAAATGCCTTCGCCAAATACTCTAGGAGAGCTACGAAGTCTATAAGGGAAACTACAGTCTATCCGCCGGTTTATTACACAACTTGCAAATAAAAGCCAGCCATTTCAAAATCTACTATATAAAGGTGTGACTTTCCATTGGAATTAAAAATGTGAGCACTTGTTCCAACAAATGAAGGATTATCTATTTCATCCACCAATATTGATACCTCCCATTCTAGGATATCCATTTAGCTTATACATTTCTGCCATAGAAAGTGCACTGGGTGCTCTTCTTGCACAACATGATGAACAAGGATGAGAAAGAGATATTTATTACAATAGAAAAACTCTGGTTGGATATGAATTAAACTACTCACTCATTGAATGAGCCTATCTTGCTTTGGTTTTTGCCACACATAAGTTAAGACATTACATGCTACACCAAAAAACCATGCTCGTGTCCCAAATTGATCCATTGAAGTATCTTTTAGGAAAGGAAGCTATCACGGGTTGCCTATCCAAATGGTTCATGCTCCTGAGTGAGTTTGACATAGAGTATGTGGATAGAAAAACAATAAAAGGATAGGTGATAGAAGATTAGCTCGCAGAGGCACAAGTTCTTGATGATCACCCGTTGCTTTCAAAATTTCCAGATGAGTCCATTTTCATCTTCAGTGAATATAATGAATGGAAACTCTATTTTTATGGCTCACATACTAGGCATGGATTAGGGGAAGGCATCATGTTTTTCACCCTGCAAGGCGATGTCATACCCAAATCTTACATAATTGCATTTGCATGCACCAACAACATCGCCGGATATGAAGCACTAGTCACTGGAGTTAAATTTTCTATTGAATGGAAAATTCAGCACCTCAAGGTGTATGGTGATTCCCAATTAGTCATCCGACAGGTCACTGATGACTATGAAACTAAGGATCAAAAGCTAGTACCTTAGAAATAGTTGACTAACTTTCTCAAGGAGCAATTTGTGACAATTAGTTTCCGCCAGCTTCCACAGGTACATAACAAATAGGAAGATGCTATGGCCACTATTGCATCTATGATCAACATGCCGAAAAATGAAGAGAGATGTGAATTTCTTGTTGAGAAGCTATTTCTTCCAGCATTCAACATTCCGTAATCCAAGGTTGTGTGTGACATTGTTGGTGTCAATTCCCCTTGGTGTCAAGATGTTTACAATTACCCACACACCCAGATATTACCTCTTTCCTTATCCCAGAACAAGCATCAAGCTCTTTTCCATCAAGCCTCCCATTATGTCATCATTGGTGATACCCTTTATAGGAGAGCCTATGACAAAACCCTCCTTAGATGCCTCAATTTGTGAGAGACTGACACTGCTTTACATGAGGTCCACGATGGTATTTGTGGTGGAAATTTCAATGGTTTGAGTCTTTCCAAGAAGTTGGTTTGAGCAGGATATTACTGGACCACCATGGAGAAAGATGCTCATAAATTTGCTATGAAATGTTAAAAGTGCCAGATTCATGGCAATTTGATTCATGCTCCGACATAGGATCTACAGCCAGTGGTTTCTCCATGGCCCTTTTCTCAATGGGAATTTGACCTTGTAAGGAAGATCACACCCCTATCTTTTGACGACCATAAGTATATCATCACGACCATTGAGTACTTTACCAAATGGGTGGAAGCTATCCCCACGAGATACATCATTGGAAAACAAGTTTCCAGATTCATCCTGAATTATATCATTTGTCATTATGGAGTTCCTCTAGCCATTATTACTGACCATGGTAGCCCATTCCAGAACAAAGATGTTACCCAGCTTTGTGAGAAATTCAAAATCCGTCATGGATTTTCTAGCATCTATTATTTGCAAGGCAATGACCAACCAGAGGAATCTAACAAAACCATCATTAAGATCCTGCAGAAGACTGTCAATGATGTTGACCGCGATTGGCACTTACAACTCAATTGAGCTCTGTGGGCCTATAGGACCAACATTTACGCCCCCACTGGTGCTACTCCATACTCTCTCATCTATGGCGCTGAGTCCATATTACCCGTTGAGGTTGAAATTCCTTCATTGAGAGTATCCTTACAAGGCATTGTTGATGATGAGCAGTATAGAGTTTCGAGATTGCATGAGCTCCAAATGCTTGATGAGCAGTGACAAACTGCCTTGGTACATTTGCAAGCCTAGCAAGATTGTCTAAAATGGAGTTACAACAAGAAATACCAAGCTCACCATTTTGAGGTCGGAGACTTGGTTCTTAAGATGAATTACAAAACCCAGCCACACAGAGAGAAGGCTGGAAAATTTGAACCAAATTGGGATGACCCTTACATAGTCACAACATCATATGGGTCTGGAGTGTATCAGCTTGCAACACTAGAGGGAGAACCATTTCTAGAGGCACTGAACAACATGCACCTCTTTAAGTATTATGCTTGATCCTAAAAAAAGTACAAAAAAATTGTAAAAATTTCTGAAAAAAAAGTAAAAAAGTTTGCAAACATTTCTGAAAAAAATATCAAAAAAAATAAAAAAGAAAAAAAATAAAAAAGAGAAAAAAATGGTTGCCTTGATGAAAAAATGGTAATCAAGCATCTTGAAATGCAAAATTAGAAATCAAGAGAAAAATCTTGTCCACAACTAAAAACTTGGAAAACAGGTGCTTTGGGCAAGTACCATGGTGAAAACCTGGCAAACAGGCATTATGTGTAGTAAGTTGTTGCTCCATTGTCTATCATGGTTCCACCTGGTATCTAGATGTTCTTTACTGATCATATCCTTCAATTTGCATTGACCCTAGTGCCCTTTTATGGTCTGTAACTGGTTGATCTTCTTTTTCGTACCCTTGGTATACCTAGTCTATCTCTCTTTTTGGTATCCTCTTTATTGTCTAGGGGGAGATTCCTGGCACTAAGCGTCTTTGAATTTGAATTCAAACTAAGGGAAAGACCTTAAATGTGGTTTATCCATGAGATTCCTCGACTATCCAATTGGAGATAACACATTGTAAATATCTTAATGACCTGAAAAAATCCTAAAAATCCAAATAAGCAGCTCAAAATTCCAATAAAAATCAAATAATGTCATGAAAAAATTGATAAAAATCAAATAATGTCCTGAAAAAAATTTTGCTAAAAATTCAAATATGATGCTGAAAAAATCCTAAAAATTATAAAAAGTCCTAAAAAAAGATCATCACAAAAAATCCAAATATTTCAAAAATCCTAAAAATTGCAAAAACCTTCTTAAGAATATGCAATAAATTTGTGCATACTTGTCTTCCTTTTGTGAATCACACATCATGTTCACTGACATCAATGGTAGAATCATGCTTCTGTGCTTAACGAAATCATGTTCTCACAAATGCAATCTGAATCATTGTGACTCAACATTCAATCTGGTTGTACTGTTCAATTTTTGACCTTCGCTATTTATCAATCTGTCCAAGCTATCAATCAATTATCAAATCAATAAATTTGCAATCTAAGCTATCAATCAACAAATGTTTAATGCAAGTAACAAAAGATCAGAGTGGTTGTTGGCTCACATTATTTTCGTGAGTATTTTTTATTTTATTTTATTTTATCATGTTCATGTGCTACTCGATGATATTATCTAAACTTATGAGAGTAGCCAAGATGGTTCATGACTAGTTCATTTCGCTTTATCTTTTTTCTGCCTATTTTATGATCTCATGAAATTTTGGGGCATGTCTGCTAAATTCTTTCAGGATGGAGAAGATCATCCCCTGTCTGCATCATGTTTGTTCACACCAAAAGGATGACTTTTTCTCTTTGTCTTTTGTGCCACAATGCGTCGCATCCAATTTTGCAATATAAAAATAAGCTCTTATCAAAAAATTGCACTTTTGAAGGCAAACATCTTTCTACTAACATTTCTTCATCTAATTCTCACTTTCTACTAACACTTCTTCTATTAGTCCTCGCAGCCGCCTTGGTCTAGTACTTTGGTATATAAAAAACAAGTGCATCCTACATACATGCATTCATAAAACAGGAAAATCAACAAAAACAACAAAAACAACAAAAACATGTGCATTTTTGCATCCATTCATTTATACATGAGAAAAATTTCAGACATACATTTACATTTTGCATTCATACATTTCAAACAGCAAAAAGACAAAATCAATTACTGCATCCATAACAAATATTATTGCGTGACAAAGGCAATACATTGCAATACATAAGCATCATCAAATAATAGGAGAGTAAATCATATACATAAGCATCCATCATGTGCATCATAAATTAGCTGCATATCATATATATGTGTGTCTCAAAAAGTATCAAAGTACAAAAATCAAGGTGTCTGTATACACTGAGTCCCATAGGCTCATAATGTATCACATGTCTATCAAAATTGTCCCTCTACTAGAGAGACCTCCTGTCAACCCCAGCTCTCTCAGTCCTCCTAATCCCTGTCCTATCTGGAATATGAGGCTCCCCTTGTCTAATGCCCTATCTATCATGATATAGGTGGCCCCCTCGGTCCCAGCACTCCCTCGTTGCTCTGTATCCTACAAAAGTGCGATCTTCTGGATGATTCTTTGTAACTTGGTACCCACTACTCTCATGGCACCTATCACCTATACATATCCTTCCAATACTATGACTCTACTCAGGCATCCCCTAGCATCTTGACAACCATATGTGTGCTATAATTAGTGATGGTACTGATAAAATGTCATGACTCCTCCTTGGCTCTCTATGCCCTGGCCATAGCTATATCTTGAGAGGTGAGCAGTGTGTCCCTCTCTACTGTCAACCTATCCATCTCTGCTGTGAGCGATGATTGCTCAAAAATCCATGGTGCATGATCTGTAGTCCGTGATGCATGATTTGTATTCCATGATGCACACTCTCTAGCCCATGTAGCTTTATCTATATCTCTCTCCAATTCCAAATGGTCTATTTGGCTTGTAAGCTCTACAATGCACTGTCTCTAATCCTTGAACAGGTCATCAAGACCCTATATATCATCCTCATGTGGTGGATCATCCCTGTCCTCATCCATATGCACCAGCATATCACCAAGATCCCTGTCATCATCATCATCCTCCTCCTCGCTCTCCTCATCATCCTCTTCTAACTCCTCCTCATCACCCTCATCATCCTCATCCTCCTCCTTGGTGCTCTCATCTTTGGGCATCCACACTCTTGGTACTGCCACATCTGGATCTGTTAGAGGAATTGGCCTATGCAAAGAAAACCATCTATCATACTCCTTTGTGGTCCCTATGTATGCAACATCTACACCTGCTCCCCATGGTCTAGGTTGTTACTGCCCAAACTCTGCATATTCCACATGAGGCCTAAGTGTTGCACCCCATGTCCTAGCCTCAACCCTCAATCGAGAAAACAAAGTTGTACCTATCAGTACTCCTTGTATCTCTCCAAACTGTCAACAAACTCACTCTAGAAGCTAAATCTCAATAATCATGTGACCCATGAATAACCTCCCAATGATGTATCTCTCATGTCTATAGTATGGAAGCTGCTCCATATCATCATCCCATCTAGGGCAATTTCTGTATGGGCGCCAGGTAAACGTAAATGCAATGTATACCCTAGTGGCCCTTGTGCTAGTGCCCCTTGATAACAGTAAACATACGACATATCTGGAAAAAAAAATCTCTGAGAAATGGGCTAGAACACAGCTATGTGCTCATATGCCCACACCTGTAGCAATGTGATCCCACTACTGATTGACAGTCCCCCTTTGTATGCCAACTGGTGGAGCTAATAGTATGTCATGGCTAGCATGCATGACCCCCACACAAACACTGTCCCCTCCATGATCATCCACTCGAGGACCCTCCCCTAGCCAATAGGGAACCCATGATATCGTTTATCAGGTACCAAGAAACATGCGATCACTCCACATATAACAACAATCAATCTATCATGTTCCCTAACAACTGTCTCCCATCAAATATCGTAATTGTAGATGTCTAGATCATCATCTTCAATCTTGAACATTCAATGTAGTGCTAATCTCCCCATCATAAGGTCATACTCTACCATCTGTCCATGCATTGGAATCTTGAGGATGCACCATACATCCTCCAATGTCACAGTTGCCTCCCGTGTTGGTAGGTGGAATGAGCTAGTCTCTGAGTGCCACCGCTCGGCCAATGTTGTGATCAATCCCCAATTTTCCCTAATCTCATGAATGTATGTAATGTAGTACAACCCTAGGGAGGCTAGGACCTCTCTCTCATGACTACTTAGTCGATGACGTATATCTAGACACATTGGTTTGCTCTCCTGTGTCTGTGGAACAGAAAGCTCCTCCCGCGATTACGTTGCGACTTTGGTCAACTTTTTAGATTTTTTTGTTTCTTTTTAACCAACCTAGGACCTATTTTGACCTACTTTGACCTAATTTTGACCTTTTCCTATGGTTTTGACCAGTTTAGGGAAGGTTAGGGTGGTTTAGGAACCCCCAGACCTCATTTTCAGGCCTTTCTGACCACCTACGCAGAGTGGCCTCCCACCTACGCTAGCTGCGCAAGTGGTCATCCCACCTATACTTCCTATGTAGGTGGGCACTTGACCTATGTAGGTGGACACATGACCTATGCAAGTGGCATGTGTGAGCCCCTATAGGCCCTATTTGACCCTATTTTGACCCCTAAAATTGCCTAGAAAAGCATGAAAACTTTGAAACCACTAAGAGGCACTGATGTACTCACCTTGGGTCTCGCATCGGCTGGCCATCCATAGCTATGAACTCATTCCCTATGCTAATTCCCCATTGGCACTTGATCCATCTTCCTTGCTCCAGAGCTCACTTCTACCAATTGTGAGAGTGAAAATGAGCTCCAAAACCCCTTCCAAGCCATTTTATAGCCTCTTGGCTACCTAGATGGACGTGGAACCCTTGCATTTTGTATTGGTCATGATTCCTTTGACACTCTAAACCCCATATATTTTGTGTTTGACCTTCAATTTTTGATCCGATCCTTGTTGTGGATCTCTCTCGGTATTGTCAACAAATCGACCTATCATTTACATTTTTCAGATGATTTCTCGAGGGGGCACCTATGTATCCCATTATCACTAGGGCATGTTTTAATGTTATTTTCTTCAGGATTCTTTGACACAATGCTCATAATCATATTGTATCAAAGAGGGGAAAAATATAGGCACCCAAAAATGGTTCGAGCCTACTGGTCTATGTGTTTTAACATTTTTAGCATTACACTCAAAACATTGTTTTGCGACCTAATTATTCTTCTATGTTGCGCATATGATCTTTATTATATGACAAAATTGTGTCTTTTATCAAGGATTGAACATTGCAAAATTGTCCAATTATTTACTAACAATTCTATTCTCTTTAACAAATTGATCATTTTCCAAATCATTTATGATCCTATTCGATCCTAAACGGATCCTATTTGATCCTAAACCATTCCAAACCTTTATAAATTGATTCAAACCTATCCTACTCTATTCCTAATCACTTACAGAATTGTCTGGACTCATTCCAACCATTCTGGGGCATTGTCCAAGACCACCGATGCCTAATTAACCCAATTTCTAAACCAATCAAAACCCTATTCCAAATTTGATCAATCTTGTCATCATTTCAGGAGCATTGTCCAAGATCATCGATGCTTCGTATCCCCTTAATCATCCATTTGATAACATTTTCAAAGATCATTGATGTTATCGCTATTAATCTATCAATATCAATTCAAAAGTGTTGTTCATGATTGTCAATACTATTTCTGATCATCATTATTTTGGGAACATTGTCCAAGATCATTGATTTTTCCCCATTTCAATTTCAATCTTACAATGCCATCAAAGTTCATTGGCACTTTTCAATCATTTCCAACAATCATTACATGGGTGCATTGTCAAAGCTCATTGATGCATCGTGATTTCCTAAACTATTCTTGAACCCTCAGAATTGATCCTAAACCTTACCAATATCATCAAAATCACTTCAATTCAACATGAACACCTTCAATTCAACCTATATTCAACTAATTTCTCCCTTTGGATGAATAACCCATAGTTTATCCTAGGTCCTAATTGAATAAATAAATAGACTTTATTTATTCCCTTTTCCCTAAGTCTCCAACAATTAATTAATTTTTATTAATTAATTAGCTAATTTCAATTTATGAGATTTTCATAATTTCATAAATCTTATTATTGATTTTGAGGAATATTGAGAATATTGAATTATTAATTGGTTAAATGATTCCTAATCTTACCTAAATATCATATCCCTTAATTAGGATTCTCATCCCTATTAAGGTGTTTCACAAATATTTTCAATATCTCCTTATTTTATCCCCCCCATATCGTGCTTCCTAGCATCTCACCAACCAAATCTCTTCATTATTCATGGATTCTTTCAATCCTTACGTAATTGATCTTCATTTCCTATAAATTGAGAGCTATTCATCTCATTCAAGGTTAACCACAAGATTTTTGAGACCCTTAAGAATCGTTTCAAATCTTCTAGTACTCTCATTAGAAAACTTGGCTTTGTGCAAAGAGAAACATCAATCTCATTATGGATAAGAAAGAAGGAAATTTGAGCATCATTTGAAGGGAGTTCTTGTGTCTTATTTGCATATTATTTGAATTCATCTTTTAATGTCTCTAATGTTAGATTAGTTAGGGTAGCATATTATTTAGGGTTTGTGGTTACCTAAATATCCTTTCTAGTCCCTTTTCTGGTCTTATAGGTTGATACAGATCACGCTTATATCAAAACATTTGTATCAAGGACATCATGGCTTCAACCATTAGAATATGAGATAAATATAGATCAAGCATCTAAAGCAATCGATGCCTTCTTAAATGAACCATTAGATAAGAAACAACCTAAGTTTGGAAATTTTGAGGAGGCCAAATCAAGAATTAAATCAGGCCTGGTTGTAAAGAAAATGGTTAGGAAAAAGGACAAAATGGTCAAGAACCTTAAGAAGATACTATCGGCAAGAGAGGAAGAAACCAAACAGGATGAAGAAGTTGAAAAGGAGAAATAAACTAAAGGACAACTACCTATTGGTGAAGCTGAAGAAAAGAATGACTTAGAGGCCACAGAGATAGATTTACCACCTCCTCCACAAACTAAGAAGCCAAGGACCACAGCTACTTATAGAACATGAAGCCAAACATCTAGGGATTCAAGTCCTTCACCTTTGGAGAAAGGAAAATTGAAAAAATACAAGAGGAGAGAGGCCACACTGAAAAGAGGGCCAAATAAAGGAATAAGGAAACTTATCAAGACCAGAGAAGACATTGAGGACATCGAGCAAGCTGAAGCTGTAGAGGAAGAAAAGATGAAGGCTCTAGAAAGCATCGATGAGGTATGAAAATCTATTGTAAATTCAAGATCTATCACAGATTGTAAGATTGGAAGATGGTTAAAACTCGATCCAAAAGATCAGAACAAAGTTGAACATGCCATCATAGAAAATATGTACAAGTTCAAATATATATGGATTCAATTTGAAGGCAATAATCTACAAAGGGAAGTCCTAGACAGACTATACTCTAGATGGACATTTGCCTTGAAAAATGAGAAGGAAATAAGAGAAAGAGTACTTGTTACTCCCATGCCTTTTGAACCATAAAATTGATGAGATGGTGGAGAACCATAAAAAGGAGTTCTCACCCAAGTTGAGAGCCTACAAATTTCTTCAAGGGAAGATTATAGATCTTGAACAAGAAATCCACAATAAATGTTGTAAAATTATAAACAAACCTATTGAGGAAGATAGCCCCAAGAAAGACCTACAATAGAAAAATGTTGATAAGGAAACTCAAAGACACATATTAATCAAAGATGCTGAAGATGATACATCGATTGAGTTAGAAAAGGAAGAACAAGACACAACTAGCAACAAAAATATGGATGTTGTAGATGAAACATGTCCCGACACCACAAAGGACAACATTATGGATAATACTATGATTGACATAATCGATGATCAAGTAGAAGAAGTAAACAAAGATGAAGATGTCAATCTTACAAAGGACACAACCGATGAGAAGGACACTAGAATTGATAATGCACAGGTGAAAATACAAGGAAACATGCCAATATTGATACAAGCTATCAATAGTCTTCAAGAAATAGATAATTCACCAGCAAAATATATTCCTAAGGATGCAAGGGAATAAGGAAAGAATGACAACACCGATGATTAGAAGGACATCAGAGACACTCACACTGTAACCAATTCTAACAAGGTTACATGAGGAGATTCAAAGCAGGCAAATGGAGACACAACAGAGAAGGATGCATAGGAAAAGACATAGGAAGTGCATAAGGAAACCAATGAAGGAGATAAACCTAAAGATGGCACTCCTGAGGAAACTAAAAAAATTTATACTGACAATGTAAAGGTTAATGTGGAGATGTCTATAGAAAACCAACAAGCTGAAATAGAATCAAAGCAACAAAAAGAAGTAGAACAAGTAACTTCATCAAGCACAATGGAAAAAGCCGAGAAATTGGTAATGATACTGGATTCAAGTGCAACACAAAAAAAGAAGAATAAATCCAAGAAGAATAAGTTGGAGGTCACTTTAGATGAAATCATTTAAAAACCCAAATGTGACCCAACTACACTTGATTATGAAGCATTGAAATAATATAGTGAAATGTACCAAAGGAAGGCATTACAAGAGAAGATAAGGAAAAAACACCGAGACTCAATGGTACTAGAAAAAACTAGGGACATCTTGCATGAGATTGTAACCCATGTTGATGTTGATCAGAATAATCCAATTCTTGATCAACTAGCCACTCTCACCGAAGCAATTACAACATAGAACATTGATGCAGAGAAGGCAATTGAAAAGAAAGCTGAGCAGAAGTACCAACAAAAACTTATTGAAAACATCAGCTAAGAAGTGGCAATCAACAAGGTAAAGCTTTCAGAATTCATTACTAAATTAGATCCAATTATAACTGAAGCTATTTCCTTGATTCAACAACTGAGCACATTGGAAAATTTCAGTAAAGAGAATAGTGGAAACATAGAAAATTTAGATTTAGATCTAGCTAACAGTGCTAACAGCTTAAGCACCAAATACAATTCACTAAAGCTGCATTATGAGAAAATCATTGAAATAAAAAAGGTTAACGCAGGAAATGTGGAAAGCAGAGAAAGACTTTAGGGAAGAAGTCACCGAGCTCCAAGTTCAACTTCTACCAAACCTTACACTACTTCAATAACATATTAGTTTGGCAAGGAAACTGATAAAAACCCCCAAGATGTCTATAGCAGACAACATCTATGATATGCATTCCAAGATCACACTCGAGCACATGGCTTGAGAGAACTTGAAGGAACTATGAGAGAAAATGATGGTAGACATGAAGTCTTCACACTCTCACATTTTTGATAAGCTATAAGGTATAAACCTTTGCCCTTAATATCAAAAAAGGGGGAATATGAGATGTATATGTATTTTATAGAGGGAAATAAATGATATGTACAAATATACTGGCATATACATAGGGGGATTCATGAAATGACTAAGGATTATATATGTTGTACATACTTAACATTTTGTTAGTATTTTGTACATATCAGTTTTTGATACTAATGTCAAAGGGGGAGATTGATGACATTAATTTTCCATTAGTATTTAAACAACACTTTTGGTAAGAATACATTGAAAGATAGGACAAAAAGAAAATCGAAAATCAGATATAAAGAGATCACAAAAATTGGCTAAGTACAAAGAGAACCGACGACACAAATTTGTTTGTACACCAAAAATACAAAGTAGAAAGGATGAAGAGGAACCTAAAAGAGGAACTTGATGTGCACGACATAGTACAAACCAAGAGACAGTTAAAGAGAAAACTAAGAGAACAAAGCCAAAAGATAGTCAACTGATTTTAGAGCATAAGCGACTGTCAGAAACTGAAAGTTAATTACAGCCCACAAAAAGTGGATCTGACTTCCACGTTAGATAAAAAAATCTTATTCTATTTATAGAATCTTGATTTTTTTTTAAAACCATTTCTTTAGGGACAAGAAACATGAATTTAAGTCCTTTAATCAGTCTAACTGATTTAAAACACATAGACTAGGAGATCAAGGTAAAAGTTGTAAACCTAATCTTAGAGTTAACATTGTTTTTCCTGAAACTTAATGATGTAAATCCATCTTATAAATAGATGATGCAATCATTAATTAGAAATGTGTGAATATAGAAGAGAGGATAAATGAAGCGTACGAGAACATCTTTGGATCATATTGAAAGTTTCAAGAACCAGAACAACAAAAAGTGAATTTGGTTAGCAAGAACCAAGAACAGAGGCTACTGTGAATATGAGGTATTATTCAATCACATTAGGTGATAATATTATTCATGTAAAATTAAATTGATATATATCAACAATAGGATATTGCATATACAAGGTCAAATTGTAATTTTATATCATTCTAACAAGTGGAGCAAACTGTAAAAATACTTTAAAGGAAAGTGGATTTATCAGTCCAAACTTTAAATCTCTTAAGCGAGTGCACACACAATAGTGTTTCTAAAGCTCTTAAATGAGTAGAATTTAACAAGTCTCCACATATACTCTTAACCAGGTAGATCGTTAGAAGTGATCAAATTGTAAGCCTTAACTGGCCCCTTCCAATTTGTAGATAGTGAAGATTTTGTGGGTGCCATCCCCACCGTAGTTTTTACTTCCTAACATAACTTTTCTGCGATATCATATCTTTTGTAATGTGTCCATTACTTTCATGAATGTTGACATGTATGTTAAGTTTATAAATTGATATAGCTCACATCAAGATAGTATAGATTAGATGAATGGATATACAATTGATTACACAAAGTTTAATTGATTAAAGGATAGAAAAGTTTTCTGGGGTACTAAGTCACCCCTCCCCTCTTAGTACACACTTCCCATTAATTCCAACAAAAATTCCCACATAGCTATACTAGTGGAAGTGATGCAAATATTTTTTTAAACGAGGGCTAGCTCTTTACAATGGCAACTGTGAGTTGAGGTGGGAAATTTCTACCAGGGCACAAGGGTGGATACTATAATGACAAAACATAATGAAAACAATGGAAGATCTTAAAAGTAATCCTTTCTCAAAAGAATTTAGTGACAATTTTAAAGGTGAAAAACAAAGAGACTTGCACAAAGAAATGGAAATAGGGAATCAAGTATATCTAATTGCATCAAAGTTAGAGTCCATGAATTTTCTGGATGATCTTATTTCTAAACTAGAGGAATTAGATCCATACTTGTCCAAAGTAGACAAAGCAGATTGAATGCTTCCTAATTGGGCTTTGCAACCCTCAATACTCATTTTGGTTTAAATAATTTTATGGATCATCCACATAAAGATATTAGACCTCCAGTTTCTTTATCTCTTACTGAAATTACACAAATAATAGTTCTTATAGAACCCTACAATGATGATGTACTGAGAAAGGTCTTACAGTTGATTGTGAAGAGTTTTTCAGGGGTTACATGATGACAAAGGCCCTACCTTTGTTAAGAAGATTGAAATTTTAGAAATTATGCCAAAAGTTAGATTATTTGCTATTATGATTAATCTTGAATGTAATGCTTTAATTCTTCAAATATTTCAACGCTTCTTAACAAAAATCAAGAAGCATCATCTAGACAACATGAGGGCTTGTATGCTCACTGTTATATTCTTAATCATAGATAGGGATGAGGACATCTGTAAGTATTTGCAATCAAATTTTTTGTCTGTTTGGAGAAAGGAATACAAACTTTCATATTGGGAATAAAATTCAAAAGTTCAAGGAGCACGTGACTAAAATTTAATTAATCTCAATTTGCTTACAAGTTGTAGGAACTCCAAAAAATGTAAGAACCAAATGATGAAGTAGAAAGTTTGTTTTACATGTAAGGAAACTTGGATACCTAATCATTTTTATGGTAAATTTAACGAAGATAAGGAAGTCAAAGAAATTCATACCAACAATGAAGAAGATACAATTCTCATAGCTTTGTCCCAACAAAATAACATAAATATTGATGATGAGATGAATCTAGATATTTTTATTGGTAAGGGATATACAAATCTCTACATTGGTGACTTCAAGGTTGGCATTGAAAAACATTTTGTTGAGGATGGTCTTTCTCAATATGAATGGACATTGGGATCTCAAAATATTTCTAACGAAGTGTGTGAATCTTCGCATGATGAGAATTTTCTTATAGATAATGACATAGCAGTAGCATTGACATTGAATGTAGATTATGTTAGTCTGATTATACTAAGAGGAGGGTGACTCAGTATAATAGCACTTTAAACTAATTCTTCAACCACTTAAACATTAACCATACAATTGCAGTAAAGTAAAGAACATAAGAAAATTACACAATACTCATTTAACACCATGATATGTTTATGAGGAAACCCTAGCCAAGGGAAAACACCGGTGGGGATGATACCCACAAGCATGTACTAAAGTATAATGTCCCTATAAGGAGACCTAGCCCTGTTAGGAGCTGAATATTACATAGTAAATTTCCTTGTTAGAGGAATAAAAACCCAGTGAGAGGTTCACAACACCTTGTTAGGGGCTTCTGAGCTTACAACTCTTACAATGTAATTTTGTTACAAAAAGTTCTCAATCATGAAAAAGACAAGCATCACAAATGGTTTGATAGTTCCTTTATAGCTCCATCATTCTCTTCTTTTCCATTCGCATGTCTGCCCTTCTAGATAACTATTACATACACATACATATTATCTTTACCAGAAAGATCTTACATATATATCTCATAACTTTACAAAGTTGGCTCTCTAGATGAATATTACAAATATTACAAAGTTGGCCTTCAAAACATAATACATTTAATATAGTAAATATCAAATGCATAGTTGACACTCATGCATATTAAATTTATAGGCTATCAACAACCAAAATACAACTTTTATTTCCTAGAGTCCAAGTCATACTCCCTTAGTCTTCGCTGCTGTCCAACTTCTCTGTATCCCTGTTCTTCTATAATCTGTCTGTCTTCAAATCCTTATAACTCATCGTAAAATTAACCAAATTCAAATTGATCTTAGGTGGAGGTCATAAATAATCCATACTATCTTCCTCTAAGGTCTCTTTCCCTAATTCATCTATCTATATCTTTGACATCCAAAATACTTTTGTATCAGTGCTACAATACTAAGTCAATTTCTGAATCAGCAAAACATAACTTCAAATTAATCGATCTTAAACCCAGATGTGTTTCAATAAATGAAAACCAAAAATTGAAGCACATTTACCAAAATAGATCACTTCCCAATAGACTAATCTAACATATAGTTTGAGGTCAATGATGACATTGATTATACCCTTGAAAGGTATGATGAGTCATGTATTCTTAATAACTTAGTTGTACATGTATGCATGCTATTTTTTTGGAGGACCAATATTCAAACAATGCAAACCAAGATGATGGTGTTATGACACATGCTTTGAAACATCAATTGGAATTCACCATTATGATGAGACTCACAAGATCAGTGAAGATCTCTGTAGGAAGATTAAAATTGGAAAGAGGGAAAAGGGCATTTGACGTACATACTAACAAGTTGATGGAAAAGGAGAATGAGGTTAATAAGCTCATAAAGGATCTTAATGATACACAAGAGACTTTGGAGAACACACAAATTTCTCTTTAAAAAGCAATAAATTAGATTTTGGTCACTAATCAACTAAAGAAGCAAGAGAATAGAGGAATGTCTGATTTTTTTTTAGGAAGTGATTAAGGAACTTGATAGCATACACGAGACCTACGACTTGGATTACTTCCACAAAAGATCAAGTAAAATTTTTTAGGATCAACCATAAGTTTAATACAAGCTGGATAACATTCAGTTGGTTGAAAATTCTTTGTTTGAGGTGGATGTTGATTAGACATTTTATAATCTACTATTCAAGTTAGACGGGGGAGTTTTTTGTGATTCCAGTGATGAGAATGAAATTAATTGCATGATTTGGGACCCATGTATATTTCCAAGTAATGAGGCATGGTCATGGGATTGGGAATGAAATTAATAGCATCATTTGGGAATGAGGTACAATTCATAGTCATGAGGGATGGTCACAAGATTATAGTAGTGGATTAGTTTCTATTGTTAGTATTGTTTCCTACTTATTGATCAACCTACATATAAGTGCAGATTCAGATCTACAGGTGAGTTGGATGGATTTTTTAGTTCAGTGGGTGAATGGTTCCAAGTTGAGGGTGGATGGTAGATATGTTTTGATCAGAGAAAATTATTTTTAGATACTTCCTTTCCCATGATTTATATGTATTTAGTGGCATTTCAAATTGTTTACTATTGTGCTAGTTCCTTTCTACTATGGGGATTGACTTTAGAGTATTTGTATACTTTAGTGTAACTACTTGTGGGGCATTTCTTGGGCATGAATCAATTATTATTAATGACTATTTGGGATAAGTTGAGTCATTATGGTCACTTCATAACATTAGTTGGTGTGTTTCTAGTGAGTTGTGTTTGTTGGAATGCTCATTTTTTCTAAACTAGCAATTTGAGGGAAATTGTTGATTCTCGGTTTATTGTAGTTGAATACAGGAGTATTAATTTGATCATGAGTGATAGGGTTTTTTATGGGGTGGTCTTTCTTGAGTTACCTTGGAAAAATATATATCATGACATTAATCTCAGCACCATTAGATTTTTTAGACCTATGAGAGTTTTTATGCATTACATCAGCAACTCAGGTTGGGCTGATATGTTTTATTTTGAGCCTATAATGGGTGTTATATAATTCAATGGGAGATCACTCATAGTTGGATATTTTTTTAGTGATGAAAGCTTCTTGGGATACGACTATCTCTTCATATTTGATAGTCATGACAACATGATGGTCTGGGATCTTGGTATTGACTTTCTTGGTATGTTACTTCAATGGGCATTTGATAAGTGGATTCAAAATTTTAGGCATGTTATTTATATTAAAGTAGAGAAACACATTAGTAGAAAAACATTCTTGAGGTTGATATGGGATCCATTCATTTGGTTTCAACATGTAGGTGCAGATTTCTTGAGGGAAAGCAATTTCTAGGAAGGGAGTACTATAATGTCCCCTTTCTTTCCCATTAAACCATGATCTATCATTAGCCCTATTTTCCTTGGTCCCTTAGGATAACTAGGAATTTATAGGGATCAGAGTGAGATTTGGCTTAGGAAATTCTAGTTTCAGGCCAATCCAAATTTATTTAGTAGGATTTCCAAATACTTGCTATTTTTACTATGTCAACAGTGGTCTGAGTGATGTTTTTATTGTAGAGTTGGTGTTGGAGTGCCTTGTTGAGACCTTTCCAATTAGAGTTATCACACATGATTATCTGACTCTGATTGATGAGTAATTTTAATCCCTAAAATTTAAATAATGTATTAATAAAGTGACATTTCAATTCAAAGTACATATTTATATGTCACTTTAATTTTAAAAGAATAGTTTATTCACTTAAGTGGGAAATGATATTTTCAAGGGAAATAAAGAGATAGATAAATTAAGGGTCGGAGGGTTGTGTTTAGAAAGAAAAGTGAGAGATTCATTCTCGCTATGCTTGGTTTTATGTTCTAATATTGTTCTCTTGGAGACTTTAGAAGCTTCAACTTTCAGGAAGTTTGAGGACAGAAACCCTCAAGCTTGGAGGTAATGGATGAAAACCCAATGTCCATTAGATATATCATACATGTGTCTCACTTCTGCTACAAATTCATACTTTTGATTATCCAATTCAAAATTTAAGTTATGTGCCTTCAATTTAGATGTTCTACTGAGATTTTAGTTCAATATTTCATATCTCATTTCTCAAGTTCTATTTAAGCTGGGTATTTTGAATTTTTTTCTGGATAAATAGAAATCCTTTGCATGCAAAAAAAAAATTATTTATATTACAGTGAAATATTTTGAATTTTTGGAGATAATATCCTACAGGGATATTATAGATACTTCCCTTCCATGTAGGTTAATTTTATCTTATAGTTTGAGAGTTGGATTAAAGTTAGCACACATTAATAGTGTAAAGAAGTGAATTTGTGTGATGATAATGATTGAATATTACCGTGTGATATCTACATCATGTATCTTTCGAGTGATTTTTAGTTGATGTAAAAATATTAATATTATTTTATTTTTAACATCTTTGGTGAGGAACCAAAAGAATCCACCACACCAAAGCCATTACTTAAGTAATATTGAGCACACCTTCCCCTCCTATTATAAAGCCTAATTTTCAAAATAAATTCACAAATGGAGGCACTCCAACTTCATACAACTCTTGTAATTGGGAATATCAACTAACATATAAATTATATTAGAAGGTGACACGTTTCTTTACATATTTGATATATAAATGTACCACACTTTTACTGGAACTTGGTAATTGAAATATAAATCCATTACTTTAAATATGAACTACTAGATGGATGATGTAGCTAAATGTACATTTTTTCGTAGCATGAAACTCCTCTTTGGACAAAAGTGATAGTCTTCCTATGCTTCACTATGCTACTATTTTTCTTTTGACAACTAGTCTGATTACATTTTCTATGATTCTTTATTTAAAATTTGATGCAGGAGCATCTTGGGTTCTTTGGTAATCATGATAAAAAAAAATTTGCTTTGGTTTAGTAGCTTGTTGGAAGTTACTTGGTAAAGCGCTCGGTAACTAATTTTTTTCGCTCAGTTTGAGACTTGTTTGTTCTCCACTTGGGCTTGGTTACTTATTTCTTTCTTTCTTTACTAACAGGTCTCGATAGTTGTTTGGCTGCTTAGTGGTTTTTCACTGACTGGTCTTTGTGCTCTGTTGTCTTTCTCACTAAGTTGTGTATTTTGAAGGTGGATCTTTTGTCTGACTTCTATATTTAATTTATGTAGCATAATTAATGTCAGGATCTCTCATTGGGATGTGTGTGGACCTAAATCTGGGTCTTTGTTGTTTCCTATGTTGGATGTTTAGGATCTAACTACCGACCTCTTTGGTGGACTCTTGTATATATTTGGTTTTATATTATTATATTTGGGAGAGATTCAGAGCCATCAATTTGGGGGCATGAATTGGGATATAGAAGATAGTAGAAGTAGTATCATATCACAATTCTATGACCTCGCATGAATGAAGATTATTCTATAAGATCTGAATGTATATAAGCAAAACCGGTAAGGCCTTACAACCTAATATGTAATAAGTTTGATGGAATAATATATAGTTATGTTGTTTCTTCTCTCCCTTTCTATGTTTTTTTCTTCTGAGTTGTTCTGCGATGAGGCTTGGATAGCTGGGAATGCCTTGGGAACCTGTTGTTGTTACCCTCCTTGCATCATGTGGTATTAGAGAGAAGGTGAGGTCTAGGTTCCCTCTCGTAAGCCCTAACCCTAGTTGGTTGATATTATTTTCAGGTAGTAGATTGTGATCTGACCTACAAATGTAGAGGGTTTCCAAATGGTTTGTGGGAGAGGAAATGCATATCTAGGTCTAGATGATATGCTAAGACAGATTGATGTAAGACTGGAAGATGTTGAGACATCCCAACATAAAGCAAGAATTCTTAAAGATATTAGTGATGATGAAGTTGAAGAAATTCAAGGAGAAGTTGCACCTGCACCTATGATGGATCAGGAGGAAGAGAGATTCATGAGATCATTAACAAGTTTGAAGTCCAAAAATTAGTTTAATCCTCTTGAGTATAGTGGAAAGTTGGATTCTGATGAATTTATATACTAGATAACTGAGATGGATAAACACTTTGAGTATGAAAATGTATCAGAGGAGAAGAAAGTAAAGATTCAAAGTACAAATTTGAAAGGTCATCCATCCTTTTGGTGGGAGCATCTACAATTGGATAGAAAGAAGAAAGGGTAAAGACAAGATCGAGCTATGGGAAAAGATGATAAACAAGTTGAAAGGAAAGTATCTACCTTGTGATTATCAGATTAACCTAGTTAGGAGAATACAAAGTTTAAAGCAGAAAGGGGTATGTGCAGGATCATGGTATGCCAAACAAGTGCTTAAGTGGCAATGAAAATTCATAAAATCAGGGTTAGACAAGTTCACATAAAAATTTGAACAACTTATCAATATTATATCAAAAATATGTAAGAAGAGAATATATAGAAAATTGAATGTAGTTTCTAAGATACTAGCCCTTTTTTGAAAAAAAATTATTCTATATGGTAAAAATTTCAAATTTCATTGCAGTAGTATGAAAATTGCAGGAAAAAAGATAAGTAGGTGTATGTCTGACCACCTTAAACACAATCAAATAATAATATTTTTTTACAAGAATATAGATATATGTAGTAGAATCATGTACAAATGTGATACATATTTTTTTGTAATTTTTTTCCAAGTAAATAATTAATTATGATTTTTCTACTACAACTTTTCTAGAGTATATAAAATCTCGTGTCTTACCACCTTAACTTAGTTTAAACTTCATCAAATTGAAAAAAATTAATTTTTTATTATAGTAGGTAAATCATAGAATGTGACGCAATCTTTTTATTTCAAAAATGTTATACCATTTGAAAGTTATAGTTAGTTTTCAATCAGTCTATCAACCAGGACTAAAAATATAAGAAGTGTATGCAATGAAACCTAACCTATTGGGACCATGCTCAGACATGCAAACGTTAGAGATAAATATTAAATAACAACATTATGCATATCTAAAGCTTACTACTAAAAAATAAGAAGACTTTCATTACAACCTCCGATGAGCTGAACAAGGGCACCCAAGACCTTGTTGATTTGCTCTTAGAGAGGTGTGTGGGTGTGCTCTCCCAACACAATATCAAAATCCTACTATTTGATTGTTTGAATGCAAAACTAAGATGCAAGCTAATGAGACAATGAAAATCTCAAGAACAAGTATGAGGAACTTGTCTCAAGCTATTCATTAAATGTATGAGAATGAGAATACTATGCTAATATGCTATGCAAGATCAAATAAAATTAAAACTAGATTCATTCACCATTATCCTAACATGTGATTTCTAGATTATGAATTAAAAGCATAAAAACATGAATATGAGTTAAGAATTCTAGAGCTATTTCAACATAATAACAATGCATAAAAGGGAGATTCTTTTCTCTTGGAAAAGGCCTCTATTTATAGAATTTTTGGAGGAGAGAGAGGGCTTGGGTGAGGTGGAGCTCATGTGGCATCCACATAGGTGCCACATGAGGGACACATAAGCCATGCAAGAGGCCAACTTTGCTCACACATGTGTGAGCAATTTTGGATGTGATGGGTCAAAGTGTACTTAAAGTACACATGTGAAGGATCTTGTAAGGTGTAAGGGGGTGTAAGAGTTTTGGGCCAATAAGACACTTTTAGAAAGTGTAAGAAGGTGTCATCATGGGTGTAAGAAAGCTTGTTGGAACCAAATAAGGAATTATGTGGAAAGTCAAATTTTTGGAAATTTGCTCACACGTGTGAGCAAATAATTAAGACTAATTGTTGTAGGAATTAAGAAATTAGCTTAATTAACCTTAGTTAATTAATAAATAGGTTTATTTGGTGAGAGTGATGTGAGGTAGGGTAAGATCTAGGTTCAAATTAGCTTAATCCAAATTAATTTAGATTAATTGTGGTTTAGTAGAATTGAAGTCATGTGAAGGAATAAATAAATTAAAAATTTATTTAAAGGGGATTAATGAGGGATAATGTATTAAATAAGATTTAATAAATTAAAAGAGATAGTATTTAAATTAAATTCAAATACTTAGGAGAATGAATCATATTTAATTAAATAAATTTAATTAAATAGATAGCAGAATATAACAAATATAATTAATTAAAATTAACTATAATGTTATGGGAATATTAATTAAATTAATATAAGGATGATTTTGGACGTCTACATTTTGCCCGTCTTTGATGCATTGTCGAAAGTGACATTGCGTCAAAGAAAAGAAAATAAGATGCCTTAGAGGATTCAGAAAACCTACGGCAGCGAGAGCGGAGGAGGGTGCCCCCTCAAGAAAATAATAGGAAAAATAATAATTTTTTAATAAAATTTTTTTGAAAAGACAAGAAAAAGGGGAAAGTAGGCCAATTGCATGACATGTCCAGGAAAAATGGAGGGAAAATGGGGACCAGAAGAGAAAAAGAGGAGACTGACGGAAGAAATGGGTCCCAAAGGGCTATAAATAGTCCACTGGGGCCCATGGACAAGTCACTTTCACCCTCAAAGAGAAAAAGAGAGAAGAAGAAGAGAGAGCTATGGCAGCACAGCAAGAGCGAGCATAGCTTGGAGAGCGCATCTGGGTGTACTAGCGGCTAGCAAACATAGAACCACTGGTGAGTACTCGAGCGCCCACCCTTGCATTAAGTTTTTTAATGTTTTACAGTTAGTTAGGAGCGTAATAAATGCTCATAAAAGGGCACGCAGCGCAGATGACGATTGCCCGTCTGCCATCTACGTAGACGATGATCGACAGACCGCTGTCTCCGCAGACGACCGAGAGGCGATGGTCATCTGCGCAGACATAGTTTTAGGTTAACTTTGTTTGCGATGGCGACGGGGAGGGAAAAAAGTGCAGCAGAGACAGCAGTTTTCAACATCGCCATCTGCGCTGGAAGGAAGACGGCAGCCTAGACCGCCGTCTCCGTAGACTGACATCTACGAAGATCAGCTGTCTGCGTAGACCGACGGCTGTGAAATTTTACCATTTGCGAGGGTCAACCGTCGTCTGCGTGGATTAACCCAAAAAGAGAAGAAAAGAGAAGAGAGAGAGGAAAGACAAGGGTCCAAGAGCATTTTTTGGTTCCCTGAATAGGCCTGGGACATGTTTCAATGCCCCAATATGCTATCTGATTGCTGACATGGGTTTGTTGACTGCAGGAGGCGACGATCACATTCCGAGTGAGGGAATGTTATCTGGTGATGATGGCAGTGGAGTAGCAGCTGACGACGGCAGAGTGGGGGATAGTCACGCTTTGTGGTCTAGAGCACGTGCGACATTGGCCGCACCTACGAGCGCATAATGCGCTCATGTCTGCACTGATTGAGAGGTGGCACAGCACCACCTCCAGCTTTCACTTCCCGACAGGGGAGGCTACTATTACCCTCCGTGATGTATGGAGGATATATAGAGTGCCCATTCGGGGGGTCATACCCGAGTACTGTGTGGAGGGGTCTCAGCCATACCTAGAGATGGCAATGAGGAGGAGATATGTGGATCTGCCGATTACATAGCAGTGGATGTCTTGGGCAGAGGCGATGGATATGGAGCCATGGCCACGGCTACTAGCATTGTACCTGGCTGGTTTGATAGGGGACAGCTTATGCCTGATCATGTAGGCAAGGGATTCCCTATTGGCTGGGCTCGAGTTCTGAGTAGCATGGTCAAGGATGGCGACCAATATTGCTGGGGATATGTCATCCTTAGGCAGTTGTACTATGACCTACACATGTGTGCTTACCGCAGAGGGAGAGCACTAGGGCCTGGATGTACATTAATATTAGTGTGGGCTTGGGAGCATATAGCAGTCACACGACCGATCTGTCACCAGGAGACGTGGGCAACTTATGAGCCGTATGTCTGCCGATATAGGTCACCTATCAGCTACAAGGCCATAGACTCAGTAGGGTATTGGAGGCATCGGTTAGACAAGATGGGAGCCATCATATGGCTCCTTATGAAGGATGTGAGGCTTGGGGCCATAAGGCCCCACAGCAGGGAGTATATGTAGAGGATGGGTTTTATGACTCATACTACATAATATTTGTTCAGACAGACTGCTGGCTATTTGGGAGGACAACTTACATAATCTCGCACTACATGCCATCCCAGGTGCGACGGCAGATGGGACAGGTTCAGGAGGATGTACCAGACGGGTTCCCACACCCATTGGTGACCTGTGAGGTGGGGAGTGTCTGGGGGATGGGAGCAGATCCTTGTATAGCATGAGGGTCCTTCATGGGCATGATCAAGGTGCCCTGGATCAGAGCACAGGAGTCACTTCTAGACGCAGGGGTGGTATTGGCATATGCACAGTGGTGGGCGGCACACATGCCAATCAGACTGACAGTGCCAGGGGTTGTACAGCCCAATGGGAAGCTGAGGCCCAGAGGGGATGGACAGGGAGGAGATGATGAGGGGGAAAATGGGGGAGGATGGAGGAGATGGAGGGGGCAGGAGGAGAGTCCAGGCTAGAGTGGCAGCACCACGGTGGAGAGGACAGGTGTAGATACCTGTAGGTGGACAGCCATCGATCATACCGGGAGCACCAACATAGGGGCCACCACTGTAGGTCCCACCACCATAGGGGCCATCACAGGGACCACCACCGTAGGGCCCACCACCACAGGGGCCATCAGTGCAGGGTCCACCACCACAAGGGCCACCAGCGCAGGGACCACCAGCGGGCTTCGTAGCCTAGGAGACATATGACACTGTGGTAGCAGAGCGAGACAGCCTGCAAACAAAGCTGGGGAGGGTTCAGGGGTTACTAGCGATGACACAGGCTACAGTTAGTAGCCTACAGGCAGAGGTGACACAAGTACAGGGAGAGCTAGCCTTGGAGACAACTCGAGGGGATAGTGCCCAGTGGGAACTAGACATTTTGTAGGCTCGAGTGGACAGCAGAGAGTTCACTGTTATTGAGGAGTATGGGGACTGGGAGGAGGAGCAGACAGGTATGTCAGCACAGATAGCAGCTCTGACAGTAGAGTGAGATCGAGCACACAGGAAGGTTGAGGATTACAGGGTAGACCACAATATAGCGCGGCAGGCAGGGATAGCAGCAGGGTCAGGGCAGATGATGGCCGATGCTATGGCCGCCCAAAGAGAGGCAGGACGTAGGGGCCGAGAGGCCGCATATTATATGGGTCTGTACTATGGAGAAGTACTAGTGGAGGCCTGAGCGCCTACATACTCAGAGAGGTCACAGTCATCCAGCACAGGGAGAGCATCACAGGGGTCAGTGGGTTTACCACCACGTCCCAGCAGTGGTGTAGGGCCGTCACAGCCACCGCCATGATTCCTCTCAGATTTTTGGATACACATTTTTGACAGTTTTGACACATGATGTATGATGACACTTTTGAGATATATACATGGATATTATTTTGGACTATAAAATCTTATGGTTATGCATTTTTGATGGTTTTATATGCTTGTGATGGATGTATTTATGATCTTTATGTTTATCGTATATGATGTTTATGACTGACATGCAGGATGAGATGAAGATATATATATGCATGATGAGACTGACAACTTTGTGATGCAGGGATGGGATGCAGATTTATGTATGATATGTTAATGCTTATATAGTAACATGTATGGATGATGTCGTAAATGGTTTATTTGATGTTATAAATGTTATGGATGCAACTTAATGGAATGCAAATGCAAATGGTTATAAATGTTTTAA
>MU227465.1:2133405-2145088 GCA_018584345.1 Thuja plicata | reverse complement strand
GGGATTAATGAGGGATAATGTATTAAATAAGATTTAATACATTAAAAGGGATAGTATTTAAATTAAATTCAAATACTTAGGAGAATGAATCATATTTAATTAAATAAATTTAATTAAATAGATAGAACAATATAACAAATATAATTAATTAAAATTAACTATAATGTTATGGGAATATTAATTAAATTAATATAAGGACAATTTTAGACGTCTACGAGAAGTAGGTGTATGTCTGACCACCTTAAACACAATCAAAAAATAATATTTTTTTACAAGATTCTATATATAAGTAGTAGACTCATGTCTGAATGTGATGCATATTTTTGTGTAAATTTTCCAAGTAATTAATTAATTATGATTTTTCTTCTAAAACTTTTCCAAAATATATAAGCTCTCGTGTCTGACCACCTCAACTTAGTCTAAAATTCATCAAATTGATTTTTTTCTTTTTTATTGTGGTAGATGAATAATAGAATGTGATATATGTTGGATATTTTAAAAAAAAGTAATACCATTTGAAAGTTATAGCTATTTTTCAATCAGTCTACCAATCGGGACTTCTTTTCACATCGCCACTTTTTGGCATACCATGATCCTGCACATACCCAAAGATAGCTCGGTAAAAGATTACACAAAATAATTTTACAAATTAGACATCAGATCTAGACATGTTGAAGATGAATTAGAAAGAATAGCAAGGTATCTAAATGGATTAAGAAGTTCTATACAAGATGAGATCAGCTTGGTAAAGATGGAGAGTATTGAAGAGGTATATCAGTTTGTCGTAAGAGATGAGGAGAAATTGAACAAGAGATATGAACAAAGGAAAAGAGGAAGAGGAGGTAGATTCCCTAGAGGAGGTAGATCTCATGGTGAAAATAGTAGATTTGATCTGGACAAGACAAAAAATCAAGACAAAGGAAAGATTGAGTGGAAAGGTGGAAGTTCATTCTAAGGAAGAGGAAACTGTTCCATAGGTGGACATAACAAAAGAGGGTTCCAAGGAACTTGTTACAATTGTGGTGAAGAAGGACATAGCTATTTTGAGTGTACACATGCAAGAAAGAAAGTTGGTAGTAGCATAAATGCTTTGGTGCAGGAAGAGTCACCGAATGAACCTAAGAAGGAAGGAAATCTAATGATTAGAATGATATAGATAAGAAAGATCCATTAAGTAAGTTTTTTCAAGACTAGATGAAGAATTGCAGATAAAGTTTGGAAAGTAATTGTTGGTAGTAGAAGCTTGGAGAATCTGGCATCTAAAGAGATGGTCACAAATTTGCAGTTGGAAAGAATGAAGCACCTGAAGCCCTATCACATTTATTGGATCAATGATGAACATACATTAGTGGTGAGTGAACAATGTTTTGTGAATCTAAAAATTTGAAAGTATTATGAGAAGGTGTTGTGTGATATTATGGCAATGAATTATTGTCATATTTTGTTGGGTAGACCTTGTAAATATGATAGACATGATATACATGACAAAAGAGTGAATAGATATACTATTTGGGTTGATGGTAATAAAAATATCTTGTTACCTTTGTTTGAATAATCTATCGATGAGATATGTACATCTGTGAAAGTTTGTCAGATGGAAAGTAGACAGTTTGTTAAAGATTTGAAAAGGAATGATATTTGTTATGCTTTGATTCCTAAAAAACCAAGTAAGAACACAAAAGATAAAATTCCTAAAGAGGTTGAGAAATTGGTCACCGAGTATTAGGAGATCATATCAGATAATGTACATGATGGTTTTTCGATGATGAGAGATATTATTCATTGTATAGATCTAATTCTCAGAGCTAGTTTTCCAAACAATGCACCACATCTATTGACACCGATTGAGAATGAAGAACTCATCTAAAAAGTTCATGACTTGTTGAACAAAGGTTTGATCAGAGAAAGTTTGAGTCTGTGTGTAATACCCGCATTGTTAGATTCTAAGAAGAATGGAGAATGGAAAATGTGTACTCAATCAAGAGAAATCAACAAGATAATAGTTAAGTATAGGTTTCCTATACTGAGGATGAATGATATAATGGATTGTTTGAGTGGAGAAAAATATTTTACCAAAATTGATTTGAAGAGTGGATATCATTATATCAGAATTAGAGAAGGTGATGAATGGAAGACTACTTTTAAGATAAAGAAGGTTTGTATGAGTGGTTGGTTATGCCTTTTGGTTTAACTAATGCATCGAGTACATTTATGAGATTGATGAATAAAGTTTTGAAGAAATTATTCAACAAATATGTGTGTGATTATATACTTAAATGATATTATGATAATCAGTAAGACTAGAGAAGAGGATTTGATGTATATAAGACAAGTTTTGTAGTGATTGAAAGAGGAAAAGTTGCTCATTAATTTGAAAAAGTGTTCCTTCATGAAAGAAGAACTTATGTATTTAGGTTTTGTGATTTCATCTGACGGTTTGAAGATGGATCCTGAGAGGGTTGAAGCTATACTTAGTTGGCCTACACCTATGAATGTCTATGAGGTAAGAACATTTCATTGATTGACAATTTTTTAAAGAAAAAACATCAAAAATTCTAGTTCTATTTGTAATGTTATGAATGAGACAATGAGGGAGAGAGAAAAGAGAATTCAAATGGACATGTGGAGCCGATAAGAATTTTGAGAAGTTTTGAAACCAAAGGTTGTTGAATTACCTATGTTAGTCTTACTTGATTTCAATAAGGTATTTCAATTTGAATGTGATGCAAGTGGAACTGCAATAGGAGCTGTGTTGACTCAAGAAGGTAAACTTGTTGCTTTGTTTAGTGAAAATTTGAATGATTCTAAAAGGAAATATTCTGTCTATGATGAAGAATTCTATGCTATTTTTTAAGCTCTAAAGAAATAGAGACATTATTTTATTCCAAGTGAATTATTATATAGTGATCATAAGGCTTTACAATATTTGAGTAGTCGGAATAAGTTGAGTCAGAGACATATGAAATGGGTAGAGTATTTGCAAAGTTCCACATTTTCTATAAAGCATAAGAGTCAAATTTATAACCGAGTTGTTGTTTCATTAAGTAGAAGAAGATATTTGTTGACTAAAATGAGAATTGGGGATCTTGGTTTTGATGACATGAAGAATTTGTACCTGGAAATGACCCTATTTTTTTTTAGCAGTGGAGAATGTGTAGAGAACCTATTCCAAATCAACTGAGTAAGCATGAAGACTATTTCATTCAAGAAGATATGTTGTTCAAACATACTCAATTGTGTATACTGATAGGATCAATAAGAACTAATTTGATAAAGGAAAGACATAGTAGTTTATTGGCTGCACATTTTGGTATTAATAAGACATTGAGTTTTCTTAAGTAAAGGTATTTTTGGCCTTAGTTGTATAAGGATGTTCATAAATTTATGAAAAGTTGTGAAGTTTGTCAAGTTGGTAAAGGAGTAAGTCAAAATACTAGTTTGTATACACCGATTAGTGTTTTTGAGAAACCTTGGAGTGATATCAGTATGGATTTTATTGTTGGCTTATCGAGGATAGAAAGATGTAATGATTCCATATTTGTTGTTGTGGATAGATTTTCAAAAATGACACATTTCATACCATGTAAGAAAACATCAAATGCAATACATATAGAAGATATTTTCATTAAGGAGATTCTTAGATTGCATGGATTACAGAAGACTATCATCTCTGACCGAGGTGCTAAGTTTGTTAGCTATTTTGGAAAACACTTTGGAAGAAGCTGGACATTGAGCTGAATTATAGTTCTACATTTTATCCATAGACCGATAGATAAACAAAGATTGTAAACCAAAGTTTGGGAAACTTATTGAGACGCTAAGTTGGAGACACACCAAGTAACTAGGATTTTATGTTGGAAAAAGAAGAGTTTGCATATAATAATTTAGTGAATAGAATTACATGAAAGACACCTTTTGAGATTTTTCATGGCACACAACCAAGAGGTATATCAAACTTGAGAGATATTGTTGGAGAAGAGAAGAGAAGTGATGAAGGAGATAAATTTGTTGAGTTTATGAAGACATTGCATGAAGATGTAAAACATAAGTTGGAGAAAAGTAATCATAAATACAAGGATAGTGTAGATAGATTAAGGAGACATAAGATTTTTTAAGTTGGTGATGCAGTTATGGTTCATTTGAAGAAAGACCGATTTCCTATTGAAACATATGGTAAATTGAAAATGAAGAAATTTGATCCTTGGAAGATATTGAGTAGATTTGATAGTGGAAATGCTTATGAAATAGAATTACCTAATGACAAGGATATATCACCTATATTCAATATTTTAGATTTGTATAAATATCATGAACCTGATGAAGAAGTGACAGTACCAATTGATTATCCTAAGAAATAGATGGAAGAAGTTGAGAAGATTTTGAAACATAGAATTGGTAGAAGTACAAGAGGAAAGAATTACATGGATTATCTAATAAAACCAAAGAACAGGCTGATTAAGGACTCATCTTGGATTTCTCAATCTGATTTGGATTTAATTAAGTTTGGACCTGGCACATGACGAGCGAAGAATCATTTATTTTCACCCCATGTATATGATGTAGGAGGATCTTGGGTTCTTTGGCAATCGTGATCAACCAAAAAAATGTTTTATTTGGTTTAGTAGCTTATTGGAGGTTGCTTGGCAAAGGGATTGGTAAATCCTTTTGTTCACTTAGTTGAAGACATTTTTTTTGCCACTTGAGCTTGGTTACTTGTTTCTGTCTTTCTTTATCAATGAGTCTCGGTATTTTTTTGGCTGGTCGGTGGGTTTTCACCGACTCGTCTCTATGCTCAATTAGCTTTCTTACCGACTTTTGGATTTAATTTATGTAGAGTAATTATGTTGGGATCTCTCATTGGGATGTGGGTGGACCTAAATATGGGTCTTTTTTGTCTCCTATGTTGGATCTTTAGGATCTAAGTGCTGACCTATTTGGTGGACTCTTATATGTATTTAGTTTTATGTTCTTAGATTTGGGAGAGATTCAGAAGCATCAATTTGAGGGCATGAATTAGGATAAAGAAGATAGTATTAGTAGATTTAGATAGCAGGTTTGTGCCCTCACATGAATTAAGATTATTATGTGAGATCTGAATCTATATGGCTGAAATTGGGAAGGCCTTATATCCCAACATGTAATAAGTTTGATGGAATAATATATAGTTTTGTTGTTTCTTCTCTCCCTTTCTGTGTTGTTTCTTCCGAGTTGTTCTGTGAGGGGGCTTGGATAGATGGGAATGCCTTTGACCCCTATTGTCCTTACCCTCCTTGCATCAAAATTGAATATTGAAAAAGATATATTTAACTTTAACTATTCTAAATTTTTATAGATATATATTTTAATAATTAATGTATATTTATAAAATTTTGATGCATTGACTCATTGTATATTTATTTTTGAAAATTCTATATATTATTGGAAATTATAACTAAAAGTGGGGTAACAATTTATACAATCATGAGAAAGATACAAAGAAAATGACATGCATGCATTTTGTCAAAAGCCTATTTGGCCAAACTATCAGCAACGCCATACAACTCCCTAGGAATGTGTTTAAAAGAAAGAGATTCCAAAGAGACACACAATCAAATGATTTTCCTAATATGTAATACTAAGTAAAAACTAAAGTGTTGGTGTCTTAAAATGATTTTAAGCTTTTTAAGCTACCAATATATCTATAGATAGATATTAAAGAATGGTTAGTTACAAATATGGGGAAATCTAAGGTAACTGGGCCAACTATAGGGATAGGACTGCCCTCTGCACTTTTTGGTCTACAAAACCAAGGAAGGTACACCTAATCTAGCTCAATATAGAACACTTTATAAATCTCTCAAGATTTAAACAACATAAAGTGATAAGAAAACATTCAATAATAACCACTCATTCATTGATTCTCACTTCTTATGAAGAACATTCGACACACAACCACAAAAATCAAAAGGATTTGAAATGGTTTTGATTTAAAATTTGCAAAATATAGCCAAACCCAACCAAACATGTATCACTATAGGAAGTACTAATTTATGACCAGTGACTTATCCATTGGCCAATATCTTTAGTGTAATTGCAAAATAGAGAAAGCAACTATTATCATAGATTGAAAGCCATAAATGCAACTAATCCATACCCATACTTCTTATAAAATCCTTCTACACACCAAATGAATCTATATCTTATTCAGAGCAATATTTAATTTTATCCTAGATCAAAACTCAAGAATAACAACATACACACAGATAAACTCTATGCAATGAATAAGAAAACTCGTAACTCAAGAAATAAACACAAACGAGAGACTTGAATTTGGAGTATTCATATTAAGTATGAATAATCATGTTCCTGTATACAATTTTCCTAAAAAATACACCACTTTAGTAATGGAAAAATACTTGAAACTCTCTATTCTATATTCACACAGTCTAATACAATCTTCTATATCTTCAAAACTAGCACCAAAAATTGGAACCACTACAAAGTGAAAAAGAAAAGAAGATATAGAAGGAGAAGAAACCTAAAAATGATCTCAGACTGACACATGTCTCCTCCCTTAAAAACATTTGATTTTGCAAAATATCTTCCTCCATTTCACTTGCTGGAAGATATCTACCTCTTCTTTCAATATTCATGTGACATTAAAAATATGATTCTTTGCCTTTTCCTTTGCCCTTAAAATTTATAAAATCCTCCCGTGAATGCACATTATTTACATTTGAAAAATACCATTCCAATATTTTGCTCACCTTTATATTACCTGTGCAGATTTAAGTTAATAAAACAAATATTAATTTAATTATAAAGTTATATTTTTGGACTTTAAAAAGTAATATTTCTGCACTTGAGCCATTTGATCTTGCCACTTGTCGCTTGTTGATTGGCCCAGAGACAACCCACCTGTCAACCACCTAAGCATGTTAGCCACGCAAGAATCTCATTTACTTACCACTTCTATCCTACACCTCTACCACATGTCGACCAAGTGATCCCACGATGGTATCCTCTGAGCACCTTTTGGATCACAGGCTCATGCCCCCCATTTGATCTTCTCCTTGGGATTCACATTCGTCTGAAGTTCCTTGTCACCAGGGTGCGGGCCCACAAAATAATCAATTCTCTAAGCGACAACCCACTAACACTCTTGAAGTTGCACTATTTCCCAAATCATTCTTTCTATTGTTCTTTATGCATGCTAAGGTCAATGGGCCCTTTGTCTACTAGTGAAGTTGAATGGCTCACAACAAGCCCACCAGGGATCAAGTCTTGCAGAGTGCAAGGCTCTGACTTCATAAGGGATGAGCTTGGATCGTGTGCTAGGATAATTTGGCAGCATGGATGCTCCTCAGTCCTTGGTGATTAGACGAAGAGGTTTGAGGCATGAGTGGGCCCGTATCAGGTTCCTAAAACTTGTCAATGGTGGCCTTCATTGATTGATAGCTCGCAGGCTTAGACCCTCACTAGGCTGTCAAAAACGTCTGAACCCTCCATGAAAAACATTGATACATTACTAAGCATTTTCATATAAAACACTTAAAAACTTTGTCATTACATCTCCGATCTAAACTTTTTCTAGTTCCAAAACTTTTCACCAAATGAAGGGCACAAAACATGAAGGATTACCATATGATGTTCCAAATATTGCACCTTGGTGCAAGCAGGGAGTTTGTTGGGAAGGTCTTTGGAACAAATTTACACTAGTCAAACACATTTCCTTTGAAAATATTTAACAACACTCACAAAAAATTCCTTCCAAGAAAAACTTGTAACCATCTCAGTCTATGAGTCCTCACCGCTCAGGAAGAAAAGCTGAAAGGTTCACATGCCTTTTGTCTGCTTCCACACCTTTTAAAAGAAATAGAACCTTTTAATTTTGCGCAGCCCTAGAGATGCCCGCCCTCTATTTAAAAAATACCTCCATGCTTGGCACATGAAGGGAGAAGAAGTGTTGGCTTACATAGCCACGTGCATTTTCTTTAAACTTTCCAAATGCTGATCAAATGCTTCCATGCATGGTGCATTATGACTCCCAATTTAGCGCAGGCCAGGAGGAATCTGGTAAAATTTATGGAAGACAAAACATTAGCTGCTAATAACACTTGCTAAAAATTTCAAAAGGCCTTTCACTAATTCATTCTACTGCAGGTAAAGAAAAATACTGGCATTTTTTGAAAATGGTGATTACAACATTCCATGAAACCAGATTTAACTTGGGGAATCCATTAAACAATGTGCATGTCAAACATATGTTTTGACAAAGCCTATCGCTCTTAGAGATGAATTAGGAACAGGATATCTTGCAGAATCCATATCGCATCCTCTCGTCGCATTCTTGAAATGTCACCCATTGAAAGAAAGGACACGAAGTTAAGTACACAAATATTTCCCCTATAAAAAGAGATGTTTGTTTCTATGGTAATGGATTTTATACATGCAAAGGCTGAAAATATAATGTATGGACTTCCACATTTTAACTTTGGACTACTCTCTTTACTCACATACTGGCGAAATGAACACAAATTTACACTCTTCTTTGTAATTCTCCATGCATAGATTAGGAAGACATTAATCATGGTTCAATAAAATTGACCATTCATTATTAAATTTTTATTTGTCTTTAAGTTTTTGAAATATTATTCACTAAAGAATTTGGTGCCTATCCTACTCGAATCTCCCTCCTTGTGGCGTAATCAGTGGGAATAGTGAGAAAAGCTGTAGAAATTGCCCAACTAGCCAAATACATTAACTTGAAATCTTCACACCTTTAACCATCTTTATTTAATAGAAATTCTACTTCCCTACCTCTTGTTATGTATCCCTCTGCAATCTCAACCGTATGGAATTCATTAGCTTTTCTCTTTACATAGAACCGTTTCCTGAGGAATGCCCTCGGCCAGGAAAATTTTTATTTTTATTCTCATTGGCAGCTTTCATTGTTGAGGTAGCATTTGTAGATCCCTACTTAGCATGATGATTTCAAATTTCAAAACCATGCTCACACTTCCACACTTCACATTAATGTCTGGTGAAATCCATTTTGGTAATGTTTTGATAAATTTCCATGCACTAATCCAAAACTCCTATTTCAGCACATTTGACCATCAAAACCCAATTTTAACCATTTCTGCAAAATGCTCAAAATGATTAAACTGCTTTACGAATTGCCCTTTAGAATTAACTAAATCACATGAAAGGACCCTCAAAATTGGTATATATGATGACTAGAATATACACATTTACTTCGTAATATGATTTTGAATGACTCTCCAAGAGGTAAAACATATCTATCGTCAAAGTTTCTCCTTCACATTTCTCTACAACTAATACACCAGAACCATTTTGAAGGCCAACCTAAAACACTTCTGATAAAATATTGAATGACCCTCTGGGAGGCTACCACTAAACCAATTTAAAAATTGAGATGTGGAGAACACGTGAACCAGAGGAGAATATCACATATCATCAAATTTGTAAGTTATTAATGCTTAAACTTACCTATCTTTAACTTGTTCTACAGATGCACACTCAACACAACATTGCACTTCACATTGATTTGGTCAAAATATTAAATGGACTCCTAAGGTTTTGAAATTTTGCACATAGGTTCATTAATTTTTTGTGAGTATGGATCAAAAACTAGCCTGAAATAAACATCAACTGGTCACAAGTCATGCACCTCTCAAAATGATTGTCCCTATAATTTAACTCTATCAGCACTAGCTACCTGAATAAAATGCTTTTAGATTTGACTTCCCAAACCTATCAAATGAACCCTTTATGGTCTAAAGGCATGCATATAAATTTTGTTTCACATAAAGATTACAGGGTTTCAACTAGCTTGCTTTGATGGTCAACTGGTCAACTAACACTATCCTTCAAATTCAGCCTCATGATTACTTTCTCAACTCAAACACAATAAAACTGCATAAGTTGGATTTGGAACTAGCTGATAAAAATGGCCAAATGGATTCACCATCATCTGAAAATCATCATGATTAAAATATAGGGGAACATTAAATTACTTATGTCATTCCACTTGGTGCAAATGGTAGGACCCCAAAATAGGGTAACTCTATACTTCTGCACTTCACATCTAGGGAATAAGAATAAATTGCAAACCAAATGGCCTTAGAAAACTTATCATATGAATCCGCAAGGATCTGCAAATGAATATGTAAGATTAACTTCATGTCTTCAATATCTCAGAACACTCCTTATTCCATATAGTTCAACTAGACCTAAGATGCAAACCTCCAAAGTGGGTCAGTTAGTAAAATCTAAAATTGTACAAAGTGTAGATTTGTGTCAACACCTTCAGACAACTATCTTTAAAACATATCCAGTCCAACCTCTAAAAGTTGTAGATCAATACATTTCCTCAATGAAAATTGATGAAAATGTTCCCAAAGTGATTTCTCAAGATAAACTAAGGGTTTCAATTTTCTTGCTAACATAGTAGGCCTTTTCAAATAGTTTTGAGGGGTACTAACTTTTTCCCTTAGAGATATTTTCAATTTGGTCACTCCAAATTTCTCAAAAATTTGAGAGTGCCAATAGTGGCTCTAATTTGGAATGCATGCCCCTTATGGGCATGTCGAGGACTTATAATCTCATGGTGGAGAAGACCAATCATAAAATTCAGATTATTTATCTTCACTCATAAAAAAAATGGGTTCCTTATTGAAAGCTTAAAACTGTACATCAAAAAAATTCTCAATTGGTGGTCGTGGGCCACCAAATATGTAAAACCAATATTTACCCCTTTCAAAAATATGGTTCTCGTCACTTAAAAAATATGATCAATCTGAAAATATTACTTTTACGCATCAAACCATACTCACTGTAACTAACACCCTTCAATATGCTCATACAACCAACATTTCATGCGTACTTTTCATCATTCTAAACTTTATCATCAGGGATCAGCTCAAAAAATTCATTGTTACATGGTAGAATTAAATGATATTCATCATGCAAAATATATTTATGATAAATGCAACATTCTTCTAATATCAATTTACCTTCAGGCTTTTGGAAAACTTCACCATGTTGAAATGGAAAAAGAAAAGACTCATTTTTTGTGTGATAACTTATATACCCTTGTTGATTCATTTCAACATCTAGTAAACAAAATGCATCAACACTCTGTACATCCCATTCTCATTGGAAAGTGATTCATTTTTGGATTGATATGGAACACTTGAGGGTTGTCATTTATGGCAACACATCTGGTATGATGATCGCTTGGAGTTGTTTATAGCTTTGGATAAATAGACAGTAAAATGACTAAGTACAATGAACAAAAATATAGAGTATAACAGTATAGTTCTAGAAAATAAAGATATTATATGATGATGGATGATATGTGACCTCAGAGGAAGTCATTTTCAGATATGTATGACCTTTTGCTAAGGTTTCTTGAGTTTTGGTGTTGATCGTAGTGAGTTACAGTGTTTGAAGACATGCAAAGACAAAGGAACATAGATAAAGGGTAGATGACAAATCATGATGATTAAGAGAGTATGACATGGAATCCAAATGTGTTAAGTTTGATTGGGATTGTGGTTTACCTATTCTTTTGTAGTATAAGGTCGTACACTTTGTATTTACTTTTTGCATAAGTATTAATTCTATTTTGTAATGTATTTGAGAGCCAACTATATATATATATATATATATATATATA
>MU227465.1:2120562-2133355 GCA_018584345.1 Thuja plicata | reverse complement strand
ATATATATATATATATGAAGAGATTTTTTGTAAAGTGAAGTGTGAAATTGATGAGATGATATGAAGTAGATGGAATGTATGGATGCATTGTTATGTTAGGAAAACATGAGCTACAACTGGAACTATTAAAGCATATTTGATGCTCATGTTGTTCATTTCTAAGATTGATTGTAACTGAACTATTTCTGATTGTAAGAGCAGTGTGATCCGTATACCTTTAACATGGTTTTGTATTCCCCTAACAGGGAAATGTGCTAATGTAATATATAGCTCCTAATAGGGCTAGGTGTCCTAACATGGTCACTATAATTTTAGTACATATTTTTTGGTACCATCCCCACCGGGGTTTTCCCTTGGCCAGGGTATCCTTGCCAACAATTCATGGTGTTATGAGTTATGTGTTGTGTGCTTATGTTAATTGCATTTTAGTAATTATATGGTTAAGCTAGAATTTATTATATTCATGTTTAAAGTGTTGTAATACTGATTCATCCCCCTCTCAGCATTACTTAATCCTAACAATTCTTGGAAAAATTAACATACCTATGACTGAAGTAGACAATCTGATGTAAAGTTTGGAGCCTCTTTCATCTTCACATGAAATATCTCAAAATGTGGCTTTAACAAGTTAGCAAGAAGTCTATTACACATCTTCTCATCCTGACACATGTGTCCCTAATATAAATCATTTTTATAGGAAACCTTATCAACATTACTAGTTTATACTTGATAAAAAAATTGATTTCATACAATCAACACTATCACAACTATCAATGTTCACATCAAATAAGATGACATTTATTTCTGGTTCAAATGAAAAATTATCTTTAATCTCTATATCATAGGAGATACTTTCCTGAAAAATTTCCTAAGTCACTTCATATAAATATAACAATGAATTATCATTAAATAAAACACTACAAAATTCACTAAAGACACCATCCATTTCATTGCCATAATCGTATTCATCAAGAGAAGATCAAAACCAAATCTAAACTCAAACAATGTTTTTGATTATGGTAAAAACAGGTTTTGAAGGGACCCCAAAACCCTTTAACAAAATAGAGAAAAGAAAGACATTAAATCCCAGAGAACAACAAGCTACCCCAAGGAAGGAAGCAGGCTACAAAGGGACAAATCCTAGATTTAACAATAGGCATAAACAAAGTAAAAAACAAAAGAGATGCTGGAAGGAAAATAGAGAGAAAAGCCACCAGCACTGAGATCAAGACAGAGTCTTCAGGAAGCTCTTAGATTCCTCCAGCTGAGTCTTCATAGTCTTCACATTGTCTTTCAGCTTCTGAATATCCGGATCCTCAACCTTCTGCTTCTTTGACCTAGTGTGAGTGCCAGGTCCCATCTACTAGGAAGGATCAGAATGTTCAATGGTATCTTTGTTTCCTTCCAGCCAATTTCTTAGAGACATCAAATTCTCCATAGTAGACCTCATACCTGTGTTCACCAGCGTAAGCAAATGTTTTAGCATTTCCTCATTCCCGCTTATTTTCTTCTGGATAGGTATCATGGCTAACTCGACAGGTTTTTTAATTTTTTCATCAATTTCAGAACTGTGATCATGTACAGGGACATTGACATTATGAGGAAAGTCATTTCTGAGAATATTCATAGTCTCCTCAATCATAGAGCTCTTATTTTCCAGCTTGATACATCTATTCTTAAGTTCAACCAAATCACTCTGCACCCATTTGTCCAAATTATAGCTATAGATAGATTTATTTTTTGCAATCTCAAGGGGAGACATGATAATATTCCTTCTGACCTGTGAGTCCATCCTTCTGATATCTCTTTGAAGAGACTGATATTTTCTACCCTAAAGGATTCTCTCACTATCTTCTTCCATATTCTCCTTCTCAGAGCTGGGAGAATCATGAGACTCCAAATTTTCCTCTTCTAGGACCTTAAAACTATTGTCCCCCGAGTTATCAGCATTACTATCCATAAGATTAATATCAGTATCTTTGTTTTTGTTGGCAACGTTCTCAAACTCAATCTCTTTATTCTCATTTCCTTCTGTATTAACAATCTCCAGAACAGAGTTAAATTTTTCCCCAGATTTTAGATTATCTTGACTTTCCTTAGGGTTTTCCTTGGCTTTTTTAATTTCAGGATCCTCTGAATCCTTCACCACAGGGGTCTGGGTAGTGGGATTATTCTCAGCATTAGGATCCATCTGAAGATTCTGGACACCTTCAATATTAGTTTCCTGGGGGATAAGCTTTTCACCATCAGACTCCTGGAGGATAGGACTAACAGGGGAGTCCAGGACATTCTTATCCAAACCAGAGGTAGCACTAAGGTGCTCATCATTCTTCAGCTCAACCAGATGCTTAGAGGGAGATGGCTCAGAGGGAAAAGAGGCTTTCTTAGATTTAGGAATCTTAGGAAGAGACCCCATAGACTTCCTTTTTTTAATCTGGGCAGGGATAGGGTCGGGAATATGGTCTCTAGCATAATCATCTATAAGGAGGATAAGCTCGACATGGAGGATAGGGAAATTCTTCACTCTGTAGTTAGTAATGCTTTGGTTAAGTGACAAGAGGAGAAAGTAGGGGAAAGAAATGTGGATCTCATGTCTAAAGTGATTAACTAGGGAAAAATGATAATTATAGACCCTAGAGAATCTACCCTCGAGAGTAAAGTATTCCATTATAACTTTAATAATAGAACCCCAAATTTTATCAATATTCTCCATGTCGACATATTCTTTCTTACCTTTCACCAAGAGAGCCCTCTCCTCATCGATAGTAGGAAATTTCTTGTAAGCTCTGGTTCCCACTTTCACCTCTTTTGAATACTTCAAACCATCCAGTGGGAGACCAGTGATATCAAACAGGACCTCGAGGCTAAGGCTAAAAGACTTGACCGCAATATTTACCATGCCCTTATCCCAGCCATCAGCGAAGGCTTTAGAAACCTTTGTATCAAAACCATGAAGTCTCTTAAGAAAATGATGAACATGAACTTTCTTCAAAATTCTCCACACTTCCTTTTCCTTCTTCCACTTGCATTCTGTAGGCTCTTCCCTTCTGAGATCACCACCCATTGCAACAATCTTCACCTGCTCTTTTTTCACAGGCTGGGAAACATTATTATTTTGATTATTCTTAGTCAGGTGAGAGATTTTAATCTGAGTCACAATCCTCTTCACATGCTCGAACTGGCCATAGATAAAAATAATAATAGTGGCATGCATTAAATTTTGAGCTTTCATGATTAGAGTAAAAATCCTGATCTTGGATATGTACTTCACTTTGTTTTGGCCGTCATTCCAACTCCCCCCAATCTGAGATGAATTAATTGATATCATTAAAAACCCTTTTAATGACTCCTTCTTTTTTCCTGATTTTATCATAATTGATAATTGATTTGACTGCATCATTACTCATAGGTATGCCTTTCCATTTTTCAATCCCCTCTCTTTTGGCTCCAATATTGCCAACACAATCAACAACCTAATTAGTCTCCAGATAATTATGAGATATATGGAACACTTCAAAGGATTTAACTATAGATTTAATTTTGAGAATAATATTCTGTATAGTCCAGGAAGGGGGATTGATATCTTTAATATTATTAATAATATTTAAAGAATCACCTTCGAGCCAGACTTTTTTGAATCCCATTTCTTCCACCAATAGGATAGTGTTGAGGGCCGCCAAGGCCTCTGCTCTATGATTTGATTGAAAACCCCAGGGGATAGATATAGCACCTAAATAGTTACTAAAACTATCTTTGATGATACCCCCACCCCCAGAGACCCCCAGGTTGCCTTTAGAGGCACCATTAAAATTGGCTTTAACCCAGCCAATAGGAGGAGCAGTCTAGACAGATAATTCTCTTTGGGAACAATCTTGAATATTGAGAGGAGGAAAGTTCCAAGTAGACCAATTGACATCCGGGATGAGAGATCTGTACTTTCTATTGCTATTATTTATTGCAGAGCTGAAATTTTCCTTTATAGATCTAGACATTATGTTGAAGATGATTTCAGGTTTAGAACTTTTCTCTCTGAAGATTCTATTATTTCTTTCCTTCCAGATACTCCAGCAAAGATGAGGCAGAATAAGATTCTAGAAGGAGCAGGCAGAGGCCACCATGAATTCACCATTAGGAGAGAGGTTCCACACAATCTTGTCAGGAAAATTATCTTCACTGAACTAGGATTGCAATTCTATCATAAGGGGTGACAAACTTCTATCGAGGCTAGAGAGATTCTTCTAAGAATTGTTATTCATGTAGTCAAAAACTTTATAGCCAATAGTATTTTTATCTTGGGTAATAAAGTCCTTCCAATCTTGTCTTTCAGATAGGGGGCATTCATAGATCCAAGGATCATTCCAGAAGTCAATGGTGGACCCATCTCCCAATTTCCATCTTATTCCTTTTCTCAAAAGATCAATGGAAGAACATAAACTGTTCCAGATGTAAGAACCATTAACCCTAGCTTCATTGTTTAGGAGATCCTTCAAGCTGTTAGAGTTGATGAGATATTTGTTTTTAATTATATTATTCCATTGTTTAGAGTCACCAAATATTCTGCACACCTGCTTTTCCAGAAGAGCCTTATTGATAAGCTTAATAGGTCTTATCCCTAGACGCCCTTTATTTTTAGGCTTACAAACTTTTTCCCAGGCAATCAGACTGAACCTTTTTTTATTTTCAACACCAGTCCATAAGAAGCATTTTTGGATAGTTTCAAGCACCATTGCATACTTATGGGGAATCTCAACATTCTATCTTTCACAATAAGAATACTTCATGTCATGACCATCATTCTCATTATTTAAGAAATCATAACCATTTTTCCCCCACGGATCTTCTTCCTCCTCAACCATATGTGTTGGTTGATCAACATTTGTAGAAATAAAGGGATGAGAAAAAAATGATCTATTGTATGAATTGTTAGAATTCATGGGACAACAATATCACAAGAACTTACAACATTATTTTCAAGCATAGTCACCTTAAGTAATTTATCATATATATTTTCTTGAATATTTTCATGTGGAAAAAACATAGGCTGAAACATATCCTCTTTATTTCAACCAACTGTACACTCTTCTAATTCAATACCATTATCATCAAGAAATGATGGATCTTTACCAAGCTAGTGATCATCATCACACATGAGTGACTCGTCTAAAGTTGAAAATACATCATCAAAATTTTGCACAGTAATATTACCTCCTCCTCCTCCTCCTCCTCCTCCTCCTTCTTCTTCTTCTTCTTCTCCTCCTCCTCCTCGTCCTCGTCCTCGTCCTCGTCCTCCTCCTACTTCTTCTTCTTCTTCTTCTCCTCCTCCTCCTCCTCCTCCTCGTCCTCGTCCTCGTCCTCCTCCTCCTTCTCCTTCTTCTTCTTCTCCTCCTCCTCCTCCTTCTTCTTCTTATCCTCCTCCTCCTCCTCCTCCTCCTCCTCCTCCTTCTACTTCAAAATATGAATGCAAAAAAATTCTTCATGCATCCTCATTTCTACAATAACTAGTAAGCATATCATATGATGTGCAGTCTGAAATTATACCCATTTATTTATTAAAATTATTACAAAACATCTCACTAACCACTTCATTTTTATCATGAGGACAAACCACTATTTGCAACAAGCAGTCTTCACTCACATTCTGATTTAAAACACATACTACAACATGCTTAGTATGATAATAAGGGTTGTCAACACATTGATGTTGAATATTACTTCTTAATCAACACCCTTCTTCAACATTAAATGTGTTGTGGCAGAGAACACTAGCAGATAGAAAACCTTTCATAAATCCACATTTCAAATTATTCTCAATGTCTATTGTTGTCATAAAACCTTGATGTAAAGCCTTAGGCTCTTTATCTCTCAATAAGAAGCTCATTTATTCATCAAAAGAACCAAAATAGCTTCTTGGAATATTTTTTAATGTTTTTTTCAAATATCATATTAACTGATGCAACTAATTCATCTTCTTCAATCTCAATCTCCATCGATTTCTTCAACACATCACTTGTATTTATTGTTTCAGCAAACTACTCCATGAAAATTGAACTCAACTCTTCCCATGAACAAATAGAACCCACTGGTAAGAAAGAAAACCAATCTCTGGCATCTTATTTCAAAGTCTAAACCAACAACTTCATGAACACATATTCATGGTAGATCTCCTATTCACTCATCAGATCAACAATTTATTGCAAATGGTTATATGTTGAATCTGATTGTTTCCCCTTAAACTTTTGTGAATTTTTCCTAATCTCAGTAGGAATTTCATTTGGGAAACCATAAATACCACAAAAAAATAATGGCACATATCTTTCCATAGAATAATTTCTCCAAGAATTCATTATGGGTTGCACTCTTTGTGACATCATATCTGACATTTCTCACATATATTTAAATAAATAACACATCCACTGGAGATTTATGGCATAAAACTTGCAACTAAATATTATTTCTCTATCAAAAAATAATCTCAGACATACTTAATCAATCAAAAAACATAAGCTGAAAAATGTAAATCAGAAGAATGTAAAACTCATATTCTCATATTGTATTCCTACAATCAAAAGTTTTAGACAAAAGAGAAAAGTTTTCTTATGTCTCACCTTTAATCATCTGCCTTTTGAATCCCTATGGAGCTCACCCATCAATAAGATGTCATTGTAATCATATTCATAAAACCCTTCTTATCAATCTTGTGGAATCATTAGAACAAAAATATTCTGCAAGCACTGGTGCAAAGATTAGAGTTGCCACCCAATATAAATTGGGAAAAATATTATGTAATTATTTGCAAGGAAATATTTACATCGTTGAGTAATTCAAAAGTATATTTCAATGCTTCACAGGATATAACTTCAGATGACAAACAATACTATTACAGTCCCCATATAAGGAACTAAGTCTTTAACCATAAAAGATACTCTTCACCTCTACGAAATCTCAATGGACTAACTAACTGGTTTATATAAATAAGCAGGCCAGGAGTTCAGCTCAACATGAAACCTATGTTATTTATGACAATTTCCTACTAATCCGTAGTAGAGTCACCATTTTATTGGTGTTTTAAAATGATTTTACACTTTGTAAGCTACCAATATACCTATAGATATATCTAAAATAATGGTAAGTTTCAAATATGGGGAAATCTAAGGTAACTAGACAAGGTATAGGGACATGACTTCCCTCTGCACTTTTGGTTTCGCAAGACCAAGGTGGCTACACATAATCTAGCTCAATATACAACACTTTACAACTCTCTCTGGATTTAAACAACAAAAACTGATAAGAAAACACGGAATGATAACCACTCATTCATTGATTCTCACTTACCATGATGAACATACAACACAACCATAAAACTCTATAGGATTTGAAATGGTTTTGATTTAAAATTTGCATAATATAGCTGAACCCAACAAAACATGTATCACTGCATAAGGTACTAATTTCTGACCAGTGCCTTATCCATTGGGCAGTATCTATAATGAAATTGAAAAATATAGAAACCAACTATTGTTAGAAATTCAAAGCCATAAATGCAACTAATCCAGACCCATACCTCTTATAAATCCTTGTCCACACCAAATGAATTTTTTTCTTATCCAGAGCAATATTTAATTTGATCATAGATCAAAACTCAGCAACAATAACATATACATAGATAAACTATATGCAATGAATTAGAAAAATTATAACACAATAAATAAACACAAAGGAGAGAATTGAATCTTGAGTATTCATATTAAGTACAAAGAATCATGTTCCTATATACAATTTTCATCAAAAATACACCTCTTCAATAAGGGAAAAAGACCTGAAACTTTCTATTCTATATTCACACAGTCTAATACAATCTGCTATATCTTCAGAACTGGGACAAAAAATTGGAACCACTACAAATTGAAAAAGAAAATAAGATATAGGAGGAGGAGAAACCTAAAAATGATCTTAGACTGACACCTTTCTCCTCCCTCAAAAAAGTATAATTCTTGAAAATATCTTCTTCAATTTCAGTTGCTGGAATATATCTACCTCTTCTTTGAATATTCATGTGACATTAAAAATTGGATTCTCTACCTTATCCTTTGACCTTGAAATTTATAAAATCCTCCAATGAATGAACATTCTTTACATTTGGAAAATAACATTTCCAATATTTTTCTCGCTTTTACATTACCTGTGCAGATTTAAGATAATAACAACAGATATTAATTTATATATTTTCAACACTTAAAAAAGTAATATTTATGTACAGGAGTCAATTGATCTTGCCACTTGTCACTTTTTGATTGGCCCGAAGAGAACCCACCGGTCAGCCACCTAATTATTAGGATTAATTATACTGAGAGGGGGGGGGGTAAATCAGTATTACAACACTTAAATTAAACGTTAAACTGATTCCACATAAACCATAGGCATACTGCAATCAAAAGAACATAAGAAAATAATACAAAACTCATAGTACCATTATTTTTTGTTAAGGAAATACTGGCCAAGGGAAAATCCCAATGGGGATGGTACCCATAGGCATGCACTAAAGTATAATGTGACTGTTAGTAGACCTATCCATTTTAGGAGCTGAATATTACATAGTAAAATTCCTTGTTAGAGGAATACAACCCTATTAAAGGTATACAACACCATGTTAGGGGCCAACTGAGCTTACAACTCTTACAATAATACTTTTGTTACAAAGTGTTCTTAGTAATGAAAAAAAAAAAAAAAGAATCCTCAATTCTTAGATAGTTCTAGTCATAGTTCTGCAATGATGTATGTCATCCTCTGTTCTTCCATTCACATATTCACATTCATCGTCTCTTATATTTTTTCAATATCGTTACTCTATGAAAATTCTTCATATATATGTGTGTGTGTGTGTCTTTATCTATACCAAGTCAGCTCTTTTAACCAAATATTACATAGTTGGCTCTCAATTCAGAATACAATTAATAGTTCAAAGAGTAGTAACAAAGTTGACACTCTTACATAATCAAAATATAGTTTATCCACAACCATAATAAAACTTAGCTTTCCAGGAGTCCACGTCATACTCCCCAAATCATCGCTATAGTTCAACTACTCTATATCTATGTTCTATTGTTGTCGTCTATCTTCAAATCTCTCTAACTCTCTATAATCGTAACTCAAATCAAATCGATCTTAGATGTATGCCATAGATAGTCCATAATATCTTCCTCTAAGCTCACACACCATAACCCATAGATCTCAATCTTTGATATCCAAAATACCTCTTTATTTATGTTTCTGTACTTAGTGAATTTTAGAACTGAATCATCAAACCATAACTTAAACTAAATCGATCAATATGCTAGATATGTTTCCATAAATGAAAAAAAAAAAGTGATTCATATCATCAAAAGGATCACTTTCCAAAAATCTCTCCCTTTAGAATTGTTGGTAACATTTAAGAAAAAAAAGACTAAGTGTTCCAACAAGAATCTGTCTCTCCTCTCTCGTTCTTCTATTTTTCTTATCTCTTCACATTTTCTCATTTTCTTCTCTCTTCTAATTTTTATCTCTTCTCCCCATTTATTTTTTTTCATTTCTTTTTCTCTTCTCCCCCTTTGACAACAATGACAAATGTGCATCAAAAAGTACAACTAGTGCTTGCTCACCATTTTCAGAATATCTTGAAAAGAATCCTCCAAGATCTTCACTTATGTGCTCCATGATTCAACCAATAGATGAATAGCATGAATTAGTCTATTTAGTGCATATGATGAAGTCTCTACTGCTTTAAACTTGGTAGGAATAGAGTTTTTTAATGATTCTATTATCTTCTCCATATCTGAGAATTATACTTCAAGAATTAATAAATTAGGAGTGATTAAACTCTTCATTAAAACCAAATCTTGACATGAATCTCCCTTTCTCTATATCTAATACATTCAGTTTATCAAAAATCCTTGTTACTTCTCAAGCCATTTCTATTACCATTTGTGAGGATGTCTCACGACTATCCATCATACTATTCAAGGTTGCCTTGTCCTTTCCAATAATGTCTTCAATGTTTTGATAATGTCTGGTAGGGGTCAAGCAATAACTGAATAGTATCCTACAATGTGCAAAACAAATATTTGATTTTACTATAACAGATTTTAGAATGTCCAATTCCCATGGAATAGACTAGAAAACTTCCATCAGTTTCTTCTCAAAGTAGCTCTTATCTTCCTTTTCTTCTGCTATCTTCACTAGTGTTTCATAGTGACCATACTACTCATCAAGTGCTAACTTCAAGTTCTCTACATCATCTCTACTTTGGAAAACAATAGGTACTGGAAGAAATTTATTCACAGTATCGATTTCTCTAGAAATTACCTTAGTTTTCTTGTCACTTTTCTTCTTAGATCTCTCCTTTTATTTAGTGAATATGGTGAAGGCTAGACTCACCAAGTCATCCTCATCCATGCAATTAAAATCAACATCAACAAGTTTGTCTTCAACTTTTGCTTATTCATCTTTCTACTCCATTTCTTTCTATTCTTCCTCTCTCTTTTGTTCCTCTTTCTATTCCTCCTCCTTAGCCACTGTATTTTTTATGTTTCCTTCAAATAGATCCTTTTCATCATGAGAATTGTCAAGTGTCACAGGCACACCAAAAACATAGAAATTTTGTTGCATATCATCTTCACTTTTCTCAACACTTGCGTCAGCTAATTTGGAAGTCTCTCCCATTCCTAAGGGTGTTGGCATTGTATTCTTAGGAGGTAAAGCCTTCTTAGGAATAGTACTCATTAGTATCTGGTCCAATTCTCTCTCAGTCTCTTTAGTAACTTCTTCATATTTTCTTTCCATAATCTTTACTAACCTTGCCTTAGTCCTCAATAATGGTTTTAGTTCATTGAATATTCTATCTCTCTCTACCATAGAAATCATAGGTAGCATGTTATCAATTGCTTGATTTCTGATCATCTTCAATATGTGCTAACTATTTTCTTTTTTCTAATCTCCCATACAAATCTTCAGGGACATTTCCCTCTATCTCTAACAGATTTTTCTTGAAAACAAGTAGGTGATTTACCACAATATCTTCAATCTTAAGTTTATCAATTTCCCCATACCTGTCATAGTACTTGTTTATTGTAACTAGCTTCCCTTGCTCAGTAGATCTTTTCTCAATCATATTCAAGTCAGGTTTCCATACGTGTCTATCACTTTCAGCTTTCTTCTATTCTCTCTTAGTCCTCTATTTTTTAGGTAGTGAATCTTGTTTGGTGGATCTAGTGTTGACTCTAGGAACCAACTTAACTTCATGTGAGGTCTTTAGTGATGATAAAGGGGTGGCTGCATCAATAAAAGTAGTAGGTGTAGTAGCTACCATCACAACTTTAGGATCTATAAGGGTTGTAGTAGAAGTTCTTGCTAATCTAGAAGAATGTTCTGCTAAATTCATTTTTACTTCCTTCAACTCTTCCTCAGTCAATCTTTCCTTTACACCTCATTCTTGAATAATTTTATCTATTTTCCTTTTCCTCAAGCCTCTGGTCTGCTCTTATCTTACTTTAGCTAATTTCTCTTCATAATTATCCCATCTCTCCTCAGGTGTATCAACTTATGATGCCAGAACATGTTTGATCTGCATGGTTAGGACTTTAGAACTCACCTCATATCCCATAGGATAACACCATTTATTCCTTGTAATAACTGCCTCCCAACATACACAATATGTATCAACCATAAAATTGTTGGAGATTTTTTTCTGTGCAGTTCATTGATTGTATGTTTGTGATTGATGACAACATATAATACACAGTAGTATTTATGTATGTACTTATTGGAATGATGATATCAAGCCTTGTGTGGTTAGATACATGTTGTAGACATGTTTATTATGTTATGTTCATACACACAGATCCAGATATGATGTTTCAGTCAAGTTGTGTTATTCTGTTATTGGTAGTTAGAGTTCTTGAAGAGTATCTATTCAGAGCTGATGTATTTAACATGTTTCTTGAGTTACACCTATCTTCAGGATATACGTGTGTATATTCATGATTATTTATGAGTTAATGATAGTTATCTAAAGGCACCAAAAGTGTTTCAAGAAGATTGCAAAGTTAAAGATAATTTGGTGAGGCCAACTTAGTGAAGCATCGTGTCTATTAAGTTTATATTTATGTGGTTGTAATTATGCTTGCGTGATTATTAGAGCTAACAAGGATGTTATGAAGAGTTGTCTTACAGGTCCCATGATCTCATAATTTGAGGAAGATACTTATAGCAAGTGATTTATGATATGCTAAGTGTGAATGATATGAAAGGAGAGAGAAAATGTATAGAGAAGAATATCAGTTATGGTTCATTCATCAAGAGTCTATGTGAAGAAGAAGTAGAAGATTACAATACACTGGAATTGATCAAGACAGTAGGTCTACCCTATAGTTCATCATTAGATACAGTGCATATATGTTCTATAAAAGGTTGTAGCCTTCACCATTGAAGCAGTGAGCTTTTGGACAGTGATTCGTCACCCTTAACAGGGTTATTTGTAAAAGAATCCTAACAGGGTCAGACCCTTAACTGGGTCACTATACTTATTACATTGTTAAGTACAACTCCTAACAGGGTTGAAATATCTTCTAATATGGATTACTATAAAAAAGTATAGTTCATTGTGGGTGCTAATTCCCACAGGGGTTTTTACCTTTTGGTTTCCCCATAATCAATTTGTGTGTTGTGTACTGTGTTTTCTGAATGAGCATTTACTTTATTATATTCTGAAGTTAAAGAAGTAAAAAGAGATAAATTTACTGATAACTAATTCACCCCC
>MU227465.1:2104926-2120512 GCA_018584345.1 Thuja plicata | reverse complement strand
CCCCCCCTCTTAGTTATCCTTTGGGACTATTCTAACAATTGGTATCAGAGCCAAGTGCCTTGGAGAAGAAGCCTAACAGCTTAAGGTAGATCAGATGTCTTACTTTAGAAAAGAGAGCCCTAAGTTTTATGGAGAAAATTATCTAGATTGGAAAAACAAAATGATAACACATCTATAGTGTATTTGCTTTGATATTTTTGAGATAGCTACACAAGAAGTTGCTATTCCATCTCTGAAAGACCTTGCAAAGGATGATGCTACTAGTAGACAAAAGGATACATTTACCAATAATGCAATTGCTAAAGAAGCCCTTATTAGTGCCCTATCTGATAGTGAATTTTATGAGATTGAGAAAATTGATAGAGAATACACCATATGGAAGTATTTAGAAGATATGTTTGAAGGAGATATTCAAGCAAAGAAACAGTCTTGAGATGTTACCTGAAGAGAAAATTAGCTAACTAATTAGGGTACATCTCTTAGTGTAGGGTTTCTAAAAATTTGCTAACTAGGTAGACCTAAAAAGTCTTATATATACTCTTAACTAGGTATGCTATCATAAATAGCTAAACTTTGTAGCTCTAACCGAGCACCCTTTATACTATAGTTAGTGAAGGTTGTGGGTGTCATCCCCACCACAGTTTTATCTTGTAACCAAGGATTTTCATGTTACCAAAATCATTGTGTTATGAGTTCTAATTATTTAATTTTTTGATGTTACTATTTTATAAGAATTAAATTACTTTCATTTCAAAGTTATGAACTCAGTAATTAGCAAGAAACATTATATAGTTTAATTAGTGAATGTGGTTATAATATTTTTAGTGGTACTAATTTTGAAATGACTATGGAAAGTTGGGACTGAGAGGTGAGGGGTGAATCAGTACCACAAAAACTTTTATAACTAAAAATGTCTATAACCATATACTATTGTTGTTATTGTTTACCGAATTCAATAACTTTAAATGAAACTAATATAAAGCTTATAAAACCTATCATCAAAAAATTCAAGTAAAAGAACTCGTAACTAGATGATTTTTTTTACGCAAAAATCCTTTGTTAGAGGACAAAATTGCGGTGGGGATGATACACACAACCTTTAGTAACTACAATATAAAGGGTGCTCAGTTAGAGATTTACAATGTTTAGCCATTTTGATATGTTACCCAGTTAAGAGTATACAAAGAATTGTTAGGTTACAATCTCTACACTTGGAGTTGTACCCTGTTAAAGTTTTTACAAATATCAGATCGGTTAAGATCTACCTAGTATTGGGATTTATATCTCTCAATATAATAGTATTAAAAACTTAATAATGCCTTCTATAATGCATCCAAAACAAGTGCTGATCAGACTCTATGTGCTCTGAAATTTTGTGTTACCTCAATCTCAAACTATAACACTACTTGGATTTTCTCTACTATAGTTAGATAATTGCTCAGTACTCTCTGCTCTAATATTTTTTCTTCAAATAACTGCTCTCCCTTTCACTAATAATTTCAGCTCTCTCTCTCTCTCTAAATAATCTAGTATATATAAGATTTATTGCCTCTTAATCTTATGTGTTAGATGCGTTGTGATTTGTTTTAACCCTTAGATCTTATTTTCCTCCCGGTGATGGTTTCACTTTTACCTCAGTACTTGGTGTTTCTTTTTGAAATAGATTTTTTTATTAACCACTTAATCTATTTCTCAGATCTTCTCTTTTAATTATCTTGATCGTTGATCCTGTAAAAAACTTGTCTTCGTGCATTATAGAGTCACAATTAATGTTGTTTCAATTTATTAAATATGTTCTTATCATGTTAGAATCAATTAAGTAAGTTGGTAGCATAACTTATCTTTTCTCGGTTAAGTTGATCTTTACTACTTGGTAATGGTCAACTTGGTGTACTTCATATGCACTTGGTGTTAGGTAACTGTAGACTTTTGGTGTAGTTTCTTTAACTCTGTTACATGTGCTTTACCGACTTCACTACCTTGCTCGGTGTACATTACCAACTAGTTAAATATTTAGCTTTCTCCTTTTCAATGATTTCTTCTTCTGACTCATATGACTTTTCCTTAACGAATGACAAAAACTATTCATAGAGATAAAAATCTCCCCCTTTGACATTAGTTGAGAATTTTGACAAAAACCTCAAATTAATCAAAAATAGTAACTCATCCTCAGATGTTACTCTCAATACAAAATATGTACAACTCTTCTCCTCTTTTTCAGATTCACATATATAATATTTTTGATTTTGTACGGACTCTATTTTCATTTTTATTTTTATTTTTAACTCTATCTATCTATATATCCCCCTTTTTTGACAAAAAGTCTCAATAGTAAAACTTATATATCAAAAAGTTTCTTATACCTCTGTTGTAATCTAGCTAGTACAATCTCCCAAGTGTCTCATGGATTCTGTAATATCACAATGTGGTCATTTATTTATGCCAATAGATCAACTATAGTATCCAGGGTGTTGACCTCTAGAATACTTGCTAGTCCTTTTCCTTTCTACAGATGTATCTACATTGATTGCATATGGGGAATAAGTAGTAATTTCAATTAAAGCAACTCTAATCTCAACTTGTGTTCCTAATGTCTCAATGAGATTTTAACTCCCATAAGTTTCTATATCTTTGAACTTAATATGTCTTGAATATTTTAGGCTCAGTAGTTAGCTTTGCAAGATCCTCAGTCATCTCTTTTTTAGTATATGCCTCTTCTTCTTAAAGTACTCGATAAAGTTAGAAAGAATATAGAATTTCTGAAACAATGACATGATGGACTTCAATTGTTCTTCAAATTTTGAACATAACTCAGAAAGAGTTACCTTTTCTATAGAAATATTTTGTAGTAGGTCCTCCATCAATTTCTTCTCCATGGATCCTTATGAATTTTTAACATGTAGTCGGTCATGTCCTTGTTCATTCCTTTGACTTGTTGGACTAGATTTCTAATTGGTCTAGTATTGGCTTAGACTCATCAATGTTAACTTCAAGATTAATCTCCTAAAAAAATTCTTTGTCATCTTCTAATATATCTATCTTTTTCTTCTTCGCCAATAGTGTGTCCTACTCAGTATTTTGAGAAACAAGTTCTACATAAATGCAAAATTCCTTGGGCTTCATCATATTAGGAACTTTGGGTGGTATATTGATTTTCTTACTTAAATTATTCACATGTTTCCTCTTCTTATTCATCTTTATTCTAAATTAGTTATCTCTCTCCAGTAGAGGGTTTTGAACATGATGCCATTGTTGCATCTAGTGACTTCTTATGGTGACCGACTATACTCTCCTTGGTTTTAAATTCCTCTTTTTTTTTAGTTTCTTCTTTCTCTAGATCCTTCTCTTTTAGATTTGATTCCTACAACATTTCATTTTTTGTATCTTGTGTCTTTTGATCATTCTGAACATTTTATGTGTCATTCATTGGTGTATTCTTCTTCTATCCTTCAGTGTTGATTGGAGGTTCTAACTCGGTATCCTTGATATGTTTTGTCTTGGTAGCCTTTGGCTTATCAAAATTTTCTTTTCATGTTTCAACTCGTGACTTGATTGCCATATCTTGTGCAACTTTAGTAGTACAAATTTGAATAGTGGAATAACTTTGTACTTGAATCAATATGGGATTAGTACTTTGAAATAGTGCAACATCTAAATCAATATACTCAGTGTCTGGTACTTTCATATCCATTACATCTTCATCCTTTCACAACTCCTTTGTAGGATCAACATCCTCTAATACATCATCAATTATTACTTCTACATTATCAACAGTTAGATCAATTGGATCTACTTGGCATGTGATGTCCTTTATCTAATCAGTGATTGTATCACCTTGAATCTTCGTAGTTTCTTCTTTCATAAAGTCATCTATATGATATGTTGGAGATTTGATTCTGTTCAGTTAATTGAGTGTATGTTTGTCATTGATGACAACATATAATACACAGTAGTGATTCTGTATGTACTTATCAGAATGATAACATGAAAACTTGTGTGGTTAGCTACATGTTTTTGATATGTTTATTATGTTATATTCATACACGCATATCCAGATATGATGTTTCAGTCAAGTTGTGTAATTCTGTTATTGGCAGTTACAGTTCTGGAAAAGTACCTGTTCAGAGCCGACGTATGTCACCTGTTTCTTGAGTTGCACCTATCTTCAAGACATGCATGTGTATATTCATGAATAGTTATGAGTTTATGATAGTTAGATAAAGGTTCCAAATGTTTTTCAAGAAGATTGCAAAGTTAGAGTTAATTTGGTGAGGTTGACTTAGTTAAGCGTCATGTCTATTTAGTTTATACTTGTGCAGTTGTAATTATGCTTGCGTGTTTAGTAGAGCCAACAAGGATGTTATGAAGAGTTGTCTTATAGGTCCCATGATCTCATACTTTGAGGAAGATACTTATAGCAAGTCAATTGTGATACGCTAAGTGTGAATGATACGAAAATAGATAGAAGATGTACAGAGGAGAATATAAGATGTGGTTCATTCATCAAGAGTCTATGTGAAGAAGAAGTGAAAGATTGTAATACACTAGAACTGATCAAGATAGAAGGTATACTCTACAACTCATCATTAGATATAGTGCATATCTGTTACTTAGAAGGTTGTAGCCTTCACCATTAAGCAGTGATATTTTGGACAGTGAGTCCACCACCCCTAATAGGGTTATTTGTAAAAAACTCCTAACAGGGTCCTACCCTTAACGAGGTCACTATACTTATTGCATTGTAAATTACAACTCCTAACAGGGTTGAAATATCATCTAATAGGGATTACTATAAATAAGTATAGTTCATTTTGGGTGCTAATTCCCACTAGGTTTTTTACCATTTGGTTTCCCCGTAATCAAATTGTTTGTTATGTACTGTGTTATCTGATTAATCATTTACTTTGTTGTATTCTGAAGTTAAGGAAGAAAAATAATTAAAGTTATTGATAACTGATTTATCCCCCCCCCACTCTCAGTTATCCTTTGGTACTATTCTAATAATTGGTATCAGAGCCAAGTGCCTTGGAGAAGAAGCCTAACAACTTAAGGTAGATAAGATGTCTTACTTCAGAAAAGAAAGCCCTAAGTTTGATGGAGAAAATTATCTGGATTGGAAAAACAAAATGATAATACATCTACAGTGTGTTGGCTTTGAGATCTTTGAAATTGCTACATAAGAAGTTGTAATTCCATCCCTAAAAGACCTTGCAAAGGATGATGCTACTAGTAGACAAAAGGAAACATTTACCAATAATGCAATTTCTAAAGAAGCCCTAATCAGCGCCTTATCTGACAGTGAATTTTCTTAGATCAAGAAAATTGACAGAGCATATACCATATGGAAGTATGTAGAAGATATGTTTGAAGGAGATATTCAAGCAAAGAATGCACATAGGAAGACGTGGAAAAAGAAATACAAGAGTCTTGAGATGTTACCTGAAGAGAACATTAGATCTTACAATCAAAGGATAAATGAAGTAGTCTTTGGAATCAGAAACAATGGTGGAGAAATATCAAAAGAAGATATAATGGACATGTTGTTAACTACCTTAACATCAGACTATGAAAACAAGATAAGTATTCTAGAGAAAACCATGCAATTCACACAAGACTTCAAGAGAGAGACTTTGATCAGTAAAATCTCTGCATTTGAGATATCAAGATTGAAGACTGAACCTAAAAATGAAACAAATTTCAAAGCCTCAGTCCATGGTAAGAAATCCTTACACATCTCTAGCCATAATTAGAAAGAAGAAGTTGATGAAGAACTAGAAGATATCATTTCTATGATTGGTAAAAGAGAAAAGAAAGGAAAAGGAAAATATGAAGGAAAACTTCCATTCAAATATTTTTCATGCAACAAGATTGGTCACTTTGCATCTAAGTGTCCCACAAGAGTCAAGAAGTTTAGATCTGATTAGAAACCTAAATATAAGAAGGAATGTTACCATGCTTAAGAAGGTGTAACTGATGAAGATTTAGGAGAGGATGAAATTGGATTCATTTCCCTTAGAGACATGGAAAATTTGCCCAAGGAAATGGACATTGAAGATGAAAAGGAAGAACAAGAGTTAGTCCTAATTTCTAAAGCAGATATCAGAACTGATTGGATCATTGACAGTGGATGCTCTCACCATATGATAGGTGACAAAGATAGATTTGTTCATTTAGAAAAATACAAAGATGGTATGGTTATATTTGGAGATAACACTCCTAAACCTATCATAGGTAGAGGTTCTATCACCTTGGATGGAAATAACAAGACAAATGATGTTTTGTATGTTGATGGATTACACCATAACTTGCTAAGTGTTGGACAACTACTTGACAAAGGTTATCATTTTGAGTTCAAAGACAAAAAGTGCATCATTAACAACAAGGATGGAGACATGATTGCATTAGGCTCCAAAACAAAGGTAATTTTTTGCATCTCAATTCTGATGTAAGTTGTTTTGTTGTAAAATTGGATGATAGTTGGTTATGTCACAAGAGACTCAATCATATAAATTTTGATAACATAGTAAAGATAAGTAATGTTAAGGCAGTCAGAGACCTTCCAAGTATTGCAAGACCTATTGACACAATGTATAGGTAATGTGTTATGGGAAAGAATGTAAGGAGCTCTTTTAGAAGTAAGCATAACTCAGCTGAAAACAAATTGGACCTAGTGCATACAGATTTATGTGGTCCTACCCAAACAAGATCATACTACGGAGAAAGGTATTTCATTTTGTTTGTTGATGATTTTTCAAGGATGATGTGGGTTGCGTTCTTAAAGGAGAAATCTAAAGCCTTTGAGAAGTTCAAAATATTCAAAGCTAAGGTTGAGAATGAATCTGGATTAAAACTGAAATGTCTAAGATCAGATAGAGGAGAGTTCACCTCTGATCAGTTTTATGAATACTGTGAAGAACATAGAATAAAAAGATAGCTAAGTGCTCCTAGAACCCCTCAACATAATGGGATTGCAGAAAGGAGGAACACGATTATACTTGATAAAGTGTGCACTATTATGATTGAAGGAAAAGTTGCACACACATATTGGAGAGATGCAGTAAATACAATAGTATATACTACCAACATAACTCAATTAAGACTAGACACACATAAGAAACCCTATGAAATTTGGTTTGGTAATGTACCTACAGTAAAGTATTTTAGAATCTTTGGCAGCAAGTGCTACATCAAGAGAGATAATGGTGTTGGTAAGTTTGATGCCAGGAGTGATGAAGGTATTTTCCTTGGATACTCTACAAAAAGAAAAGCATACATATGTTTCAATTTGAGATTAAAAAAGGTAATTGAAATTACTCATGTAAAAATTGATGAGAATTTTATGGTTCAAGAGAGATACTATGAATATGCACCTATGATTGAAGATGAACCTAGGCCTAGCAACAAAGATACTATTATTAAAGAAATGTTTGATTGCATTGATGTCTCATGAAATGACCCTAACTCAAGTAGAGAAGAATCACATACTATAGAGGAATAAGTAACACCTAAGGTTCCTAAATTCACATCGAGATACCACTCTAAAGATGATATCATTGGAGATCAGAGCAGCAATGTTTTGATCAGATCAAAAGAAAAAAGTTTATCAATGGATGAAGAGGTATGTTTACTTTCACAGATTGAACCTTCTTGTAATGATTTTGATTGGAAGAATGCAATGAAAGAAGAATTAGATCAGATAATTAAGAATGAGACATGGGAATTGGTTCCTAGACCCAGTGACAAAAATGTGATTGGAATAAAGTAGATATTCATAAACAAGATGAATGAAGATGGTACAGTAGTAAGAAACAAAGAAAGATTGGTATGTAAAGGATATGCACAGAGAGAAGGAATAGACTACACTGCTAAATTTTCCCCTGTGAGGAGACTGGAAGCCATAAAATTGTTCTTGGCCTATGCAACATTCAAAGAATTTAAAGTTTATCAAATGGATGTAAAGTCAACTTTTTTTAATGGTGACTTGAAGGAAGAAGTTTACATAGAATAGCCTGAAGGATTTAATCTTTCAGATAAACCAGACATGGTATGAAGATTGAAGAAAGCATTCTATGGTCTTAAACAGGCCCCAAGATCTTAATATGAGAGACTTGATGGTTATCTCACCAAGATTGGATTCAAGAAAGGTGCAGCAGATTGTAACCTATTTACAAGAGAGACACTTGATGGATTACTACTAGTTTCCATATTTGTTGATGACATTATCTTTGGAGGTAATGACAAGCTTAGTACTACATTTGCAAAAGAAATGCAGAATGAATTTGAAATGAACATGATTGGTCCCATAAAATAATTTTTGGGACTAAATTTAAAGTAGATAGATAAAGGTATATTCATTAATCAGTCAAAATATGTGAAGGAAATATTGAAGACCTTTAAGATGGAATACTGTAAGCCAGTATGAACCCCTATGATAATAGGAATCAAGCTTTCAAAAGATGATGATTCCACAGCAGTTGGTAAGACATTGTACAAATATATGATTGGAAAACTCATTTATCTAATGCAATCTAGACCTGACATATCTAATGCAGTTGGTATTGTTGGAAGATTTGCAGTTGAACCCAAGTAGAAACATCTAATGGAAATCAAGAGGATATTCAGATATCTAAAGGGAACTATAGACTGTGGTTTATGGTATCCTAAATTAGAGAATGTACAACTTCATGTGTATATAGATGTAGATTGGGTAGGTTGTATTACTAATAGGAAGAGTACTTCAAGAGGAGCAGTATTTCTTGGAGATAGGTTGGTTTCTTGGGTAAGAAAGAAGAAGAAATGTATTTCTCAGTCAATAGTAGAAGCTGAATATGTTGCAGCAGCACTGAATTGTTCAACCATGGTTTGGATCAAGCAGATGGTTAAAGAATTTGGTATTCAGGTTGATTATCCTTTTATTATTCATTGTGATAACACTAGCACTATAAACATGTCTAAGAACCCTGTGATGCACAGAAAGACAAAACACATAGAGATCAAGTACCCTTTTCTAAGAGAAAAGGTTGCAGACAAAGAAGTGAAATTGGACTATGTGAGCACCAAAGAACAACTGGTAGATATTTTCACAAAACCTTTATCAAAAGATACTTTTGAGTATCTCAGGGAGAAGTTGGGAGTAATTCCCTCTCCTGAGTCTGTTTAGAAAAAGCAGCAAGAACATCAGTCATTAAGTGACTGATGAATGGTTGAATACTCTACTTCTAGAGTAATACCTGTGCGTAATGGTTTATGGTTCCCTTTTCCATTGATGTCAAAGGGGGAGTATGTACTAAGGGGGAGCATATACTCTGGGGGAGTATATACATGTAAAAAAACATAGTCAGAGGAACTGCAACAGTCTAGAGAAATCTTTGATGAGGATATTGAGAAGATTGTAAAAGAAAGAGGACACCATGAACAGAGGATGTTTTTAATATCATATGTTGCCATCAATGTCAAAGGGAGAGATTATTGGAGATTTGTTTCTGTGTAGTTGATTGATTATATGTTTGTCATTGATGAAAACATATAATACACAATAGTGTTTCTATATGTACTTATCAGAATGATGATATCAAGCCTTGTGTGGTTAGATACATGTTGTAGACATGTTTATTATGTTATTTTCATACACATAGATCCATATATGATTTTTCAATCAAGTTGTGTAATTCAGTTATTGGCAGTTACAGTTCTGGAAGAGTATCTATTTAGAGCTGACATATTTAACGTGTTTCTTGAGTTGCACCTATCTTCAAGATATGTGTGTGTATATTAATGATTAGTTATGAGTTGATGATAGTTATCTAAAGGTTCCAAAAGTGTTTCAAGAAGATTGCAAAGTTAGAGATAATTTGGTGAGGCCGACTTAGTGAAGCATCACGTCTATTCAGTTTATATTTGTGTGGTTGTAATTATGCTTGAGTGATTATTAGAGCCAACAAGGATGTTATGAAGAGTTGTCTTACAGGTCCCATGATCTCATACTTTGAGGAAGATACTTATAGCAAGTCATTTATGATACGCTAAGTGTGAATGATACGAAAGGAGACAAAAAATGTACAGAGAAGAATATCAGTTGTGGTTCATTCATCAAGAGTCTATGTGAAGAAGAAGTAGAAGATTACAATACATTGGAACTTATCAAGACAATAGGTCTACTCTATAATTCATCATCAGATATAGTCCATATATGTTCTACATAAGGTTGTAGCGTTCACCATTGAAGCAGTGAGCTTTTGGATAGTGAATCCTCACCCGTAACAGGGGTATTTGTAAAAGACTCCTAACAGGGTCAGACCCTTAACTAGGTCACTATACTTATTGCATTGTTAAGTACAACTCCTAACAGGGTTGAAATATTTTCTAACAGGGATTACTATAAACAAGTATAGTTCATTGTGGGTGCAAATTCCCACCTGGGTTTTTACCATTTGGTTTCCCCCTAATAAAATTGTGTATTGTGTACTGTGTTATCTAAATGAGCATTTACTTTATTGTATTATGAAGTTAAAGAAGTAAAAAGAACTAAAGTTACTGATAACTGATTCACCCCCCCTCTCAGTTACCCTTTGGGACTATTCTAACAATAACATATTGTATCCTTATACTTTTCAACTAAATCTTTAAGAATCATGTATCTCTCTTTCATCTTCCTATGAAGAATCTTAATCATACCAAATAGTTCTCCATCAACCCATGTGTTTCTCTGCCTTCTGTAGCTTTGTGAAATCTAAATACTAGTAGGTATCCCTTTTCTTCAACCACTACAATGCATGCCTAGAAACTTATCCTCAATATGAATGTACAAGTGAACTAGTAATGAACCAAATTGGAAGGTTTTGGACTTGTCTTTCTTTATCAATTTTACATTCTCCAAAAACTACTATGTCAACACTTCGCATAGGTTATACTTAGCATTTTATTTCACCATTTTGTAAGCCATCATAATGACTCCAACAGATATTGAATTAGGTCTAATACTATAGTAGAATTTGTAACCAACTATCATCAAAATCAATCTCACATCCTATAGATAAATTTCATTCACTCTCATAGCTTGCCTATCCCATTTTGAGTGTGTTAGGGTTTCAAATTTCTTCTTAACATGCTTCTCTGCTACAAGGATTATTCCAGTATTGTCTAGTTGAGTAATGTCATGTATTAGTTAACTGCAAATATTCACAGGTTGTTCACTTATCCAAATAAACTAATCATGAACTCTTCTCAATAATATATTAAACCATTCTTCTTTGTTGAATTCATATAAGTACATAATTTTTATAATGTTTAACTTAGCTACATGTTTGAACTCATCTCTCATTATGCCATTATCAGTCATGTACTGAATTTTAGTAGAAATATCATCAATACCCAATATGTCATACTCACAATGAATATATTCTCTAATGTCTTCAACATGCAAAAAAATCCATATGGTGTCTGGGAAAATGCTCCTTCAGGATCGTCCTCACACAACTTAAAAGGATGTTTCTTAAATTTGTACCTAGGTATATCCAAAACATCATATATCACAAGTGCATCCATAGTCTCTATAGATGTAAATGATGTAAATACCATTTACATGCTGAATTGTAAGTATATTCTTCAATCGATCACACCAAGTAGTCGTTGGATAGTCTGAGTCTCTCTGCTCTCTAAATTTCCTTAGGTCGCTACTCTTAAAATGGTAAGGAAATAGATAACCATTAGGTGATTTATACAACGTTAAGATTCAAAAAATCACATTACCTAATACTATCTAGTAAGTTATAAATATCGTGATCACAATATATGCATCATCCCATGTTGCATTCTTCGATATAAGTTCCATGATGTCGGCCAATATCATACCTAAGCTCGCTAGAGCTCACTCTACAAAATTAGGGACAATATATAATCTAATATCTTCATTAATGCTCCCCGTATGGCCATGCTTTAGCATTCATGTCAATTTTCCTTTGTTATCATTAGCCAAAGATCTAGTAGCATCTATTGTCTCTCCCTGAACCAATATCTCACTTGTTTGTTTGATTTTCCATATCTTACCACTGTTGTTATCTTCTTCTTTCTTGAAACAACTACCAAAATCAATTTTTAGTTCTGCAATACTTTTATCATTATCATTTCCATTCTTCTTTCTATTAACAGGAGGTGGTACTCTTTTGTTATTTACTCCATTATACTTGCATAATTTGTCTATATGTCCTGGATTGTTGGATTTGTAGCATATAGGAGGTCTGTTGTCCTGATTTACTTGTAGCTTATAATACTTTGCAATGTGTCCAATTTTATTGCATTTGTAACATGTAGGTTTTACAGTAGGTTCTCCTCTATTGTCTTGTCTATATACAAATTGATTGAGTTTCCTGCATTCTTCTTTCTTGTGCCCATATGTATTACATTTAAATCAATAATCTAAAAAAGTTTTAAAAAGGGCATTACCTCTTAAATCTCTTTTCATGTGTCAAAACTTGTACCAACCAAAACATCTACCTTTGAAAGGTCTGATCTTCTCTTTAGGTTCTTCAAGAGTAGGTTTTTCTACATCAATCTTCGCATCTTGTTTATCTTCCTAATTCTTGGAACATTCAGCTTCATTGAAGCCAATACAAGTCATATATCCTTTAGGTTTATGTCTATCTCTTTGTTCATCGATCAAGTCACTGCTCATGTGAAGTTTCTCAATGTGTTTCTTTGTCTCAACAAGTTCACCCTTTATGATCTGATTGTATTTCTCCAATTCTAGATACTTTTTCTTGTAATGGTCAGCCTCATCCTTCATTTAATCCATCAAAACATTTCCATTTTTCAAAGCTTCTTCAATCTTGCTTTTAGCATCTTTTTCCTGTTGAATCTCTTTAGCCATTGCTTCATTCTCAAGCTTCAAAGTGTCATTATCTTGTTCAAGTTTCTTTATCTGATCTGAATTATCATTATTTGAATCTTCTTTTATCTAAACCATAAGGTCTTATCTCTGATTTCTTGAAAGTTGAAGTTGTTCTTTCAGTTTCTTGATGAATCCTTCTACTCTCCTTAATTTCAATCTCAAGTCACCATTTTCTGCTTTTTCTTTATGAAGGTGTGCAAGTGTAGCTTCAAAGTTCTCTTGCAAATTATATGAATCCATTTTGATCTCCCTTAAGCTATTAGGATTTCTCTCCAAGAGCCAAAAGATATGATACCAATTGTTAGGATTAAGTAATACTGAGAGGGGGAAGGGTGAATCAATATTACAACACTTAAAATAAAATTTAAACCAATTCCACATAAACCATACGCATATTGTAATCAAAAGAACATAAGAAATTAATACATAACTCGTAAAACCATTATTTTTTATCAAGGAAACCTTGTCCAATGGAAAACCCCAGTGGGGATGGTCCCACAAGCATGCACTAAAGTATAATGTCCCTGTTAGGAGACCTAGCCCTATTAGGAGATGAATATTACATAGTACAATTCCTTGTTAGATGAATACAACCATGTTTAAGGTATACAACACCCTGTTAGGGGCCAAATGAGCTTACAAATCTTACAATAATACTTTTGTTACAAATTATTCTCAGTAATAAACAAAACAAGCATCTCAATTATTAGATAGTTCCAGTCATAGTTGTGCAATGATGTCCTCATCCTCTGCTTTGCCATTTGCATATTCACATTCATCATCTCTTACATTTCTTCTTTATCTTCGCTCTACAAAAATTCTTCATATATATATATATACACACACACACACACACCAAGTTGGCTCTCTTAACCAAATATTACATAGTCAGCTCTCAATGAAAAATACAAATAATAGTGCAAAGAGTGATTAAAAATTCAACACTCTTACATAAAAAAATTATAGTTTATCAATATATATATATATATATATATATATATATATATATATACCAAGTCGGCTCTCTTAACCAAATATTACATAGTCAACTCTCAATGAAAAATACAATTAATAGTGCAAAGAGTGATTAAAAATTTGACACTCTTACATAAAAAAATTATAGTTTATCCATAGCCATAATCCAACTTATCTTACTACGAGTCCACGTCACACTCCCCAAATCATCGCTATAGTTCAACTGCTTTGTATCTCATTTTTATTATTGTTGATTGTCTTCAAATCTCTCTAACTCTTTGTAATTGTCACAAAAATAAAATATATCTTAGATCTAGGTCATACATACTCCATAATATCTTCCTGTAAGCTCATACGCTATAACTCAGCAATCTCAATCTTTGATACTCAAAATACCTCTATATTTCTACTTCTGTACTTAGTCAATTTTAGAACTAAATCATCAAAACTCAAATTCAAATCAATCGATCAATATGCCAGATATGTTGCCATAAATGAAAATCAAAAAGTCATTCATATGATCAAAATTATCACTTTCCAACACTAAGCATGACGACCATCTAAGCATCTCATATACTCACTGTTGGAAAGATTGTTTAGAAAGCTACAATGGAAATAATTGTTGTTTTTTCATTGATGTCAAACCTTAACTAGTGAGACTATTGATATCTATTTGAGTACCATATCTATTGATAGATGAAGAAGATTTAACAAGAAGACCAAGTGGAATGGTTGAGTTAAGGCAAATAACAAGGGTACTTGATCAGTTGGCACATTGACAAATCAATGTGTTATTTATCTTTTGATGACAGTTTTACTGGTTGGTTTGTGCCGAGTACCAGTGAAATGCCGAGGAATATAGGGACGATCGAGCACCAGTGAAATTGTTGAGCAATTTTAGTGTTGGCTGAGCGAGAACACAATGGTGGCCAAGTGCTAGTATTTTGATTAATGATGAGATTTAGGATCTCTGGCCGACATAATTAATTTTTTTGGGATATGTAAAGTTAATTAAATATTGATCCATATTATTTAATGCATGGGTAACCACAATTAATGCATGGACTCAATATTTAATTAAAGACTACTTTGGAGAAGTAAATAGTAATGTAATAATGGGATGATCCGTTGGATCTGACCTAACCTAAGATCTGCAATCTTGATTAAGAGGAAAATATTTATCTGACCTAGATGAAGAGGTATAAGATAACCTCAAGGGGTTATTCATGTAATGTGCTTATGTGTATGCAAGAGGATTGCATAGTTAATTTACTGTTTGACATGACCTAGCAGAGAAGGCAGAATAGAGAAGTAGAGAATTGCATGAGAGATTGCTTGACAGATTTCCAATCAGATCTGGAGTTTGAGATGAGAATGGATGTCACTCAGTAGGTTAGCATTAGAGCTAAAATCAGATCTGGATTTGCAAAGTAAGTGTTGGAAATATGGATGGAGTAACTGAGAGGGGAGGGGTGAATCAGTTACCACAAAAATAAATCCACAAGTCCCTTAGATGTCTTCAATACATATTACTGTTACTCGGTAAATTAACCTTTTATTGTTCATTAAACATTCACAGTTACTGACATGCATAAAAGAAATATCATGAACACAAGTAACACAAGTAACACCAGATATAACGTGGAAACCCAATTTGGGAAAACCACCAATGTAACTAGTTACTGATTTTCACTCTTCTGAAGTGAGCCCTGTTAGGAGCCAACC
>MU227465.1:2063565-2084449 GCA_018584345.1 Thuja plicata | reverse complement strand
TTAAATTAATGCTAGTTACATCCTTTACTATCATAACTTAAAATACTTACCTCCTCCTCTTGAAACTTGTTTCCTTCCACTCACTTCTTCAATTATTTTTCCATGGTAGGGTCGGTGAGGCACTACAAAAACTTTATGCTAAAGGTGAGGAAGGTATATTTCTTGGATATTCAACTAAAAGTAAAGCATACAAGTGTTTGAATTCTAACACTAAAAAAATTGTGGAAAGTGCAAATGTTAGAATTGATGGATATGAAGAAAGAAATGAAGCTAAAAGAATGATTGAGCCTAAGAGTTACAAATCATTCACCTATCCTAATGAGAAAGATTCTAATGAATTACCTGAAACTGAGAATGAGGTTGTTGAGAAACAGTTTGCACCTACCGAGTCACAGAACAAAATTGTCGGGCAACAGGAGGTGACTGCCGAGCTATCTGATAGAGATGCTGAGTCACAGTTTCAACCTAAATTAAACATGAATGATCAATCTGAAGCAGAGAAAGAACCTACTTTGGAAAAGTATGTAAGAAGGTACCATAAACCTGATCAAATCATAGGAGCAAAGGATTTTGCAGTAATGACAAGAAGCAAATTGAGAGAAGATACCTACTTATTATGTGATTTTGAGCCTAAAATAGTAAAAGATGCTTTAGACAATGAAGACTGGATTCAAGCCATGAACGAAGAAATTGAACAGATTGAAAAGAACAATACTCTGACACTCGTACCTAGGCCAAATGAAAACAATATAATTGGTACTAAGCGGGTATTCAGAAACAAGCTGAATGAACATGGAGAGGTAACAAGAAATAAAGCTAGACTTGTATGCAAGGGATATGCACAAGAGGAAGGAATTGACTATGGAGAGACATTTGCTCCAGTTGCAAGATTGGAGGGAGTAAGAACCTTACTTGCATATGCAGCCTACAAAGGATTTAAAGTATATCAAATGGATGTAAAGTCATCATTTCTAAATGGTTTAATAGAAGAAGAAGTATACATTGAACAAGCTGATGGATTTGTTGACCCAAGAAAAATAAATATGGTTTGAAAATTACACAAAGCACTATATGGACTAAAGCAAGTACCTAGAGAATGGTATGAGAGATTGCACAACTATCTGATGAAGATTGGATTTGCAAGAACCAATGACAACAAAAATCTGCATTTGAAGATAGAGAAAAGTAAACGTACTTTATTAGCTGAAATTTGTGTTGATGACATTATCTTTTGTGGACAAGATATGTTATGCCAAGCATTTGCAAAGGAGATGAAAACTAAATTTGAGATGTCTATGTTTGGTGAGATAAAATTTTTGCTGGCTTACAAATATATCAGATGAAGAATGGTATCTATATTACTCAATCAAAATATGTCAAAGAAATACTAAATTTTTTTGGAATGGAAGATTCAAAACTAGTGAGTAAAACACCCATGGCTACTGGATAGAAGTTAACCAAAAATGATGAGACAAAAGAAGTAAATCAAAGACTATACATATCAATGATTGGAAAATTGCAATATGTTGTACACAGTAGACCTTATATTGCATTAGTTGTTGAAATTGTTGCTAGATTTTCTGCCAATCCCAAAGAAACTCATATGATGGCAGCAAAAAGGATTCTGAGATATTTGAAAGGAACAGATGAATATGGTCTATATTAAAAAAAGAATGATAAATTTGAACTCAAATTTTATACTGATTCAGATTGGGCTTGAAATGTTGATGATAGAAAAAACACCACAGGAGGAGCATTTCTTTTGGGAAAAAGATTAGTTTCATGGACAATCAAGAAACAAAGCTGCACCTCACAATCTATAGCTGAAGCCGAGTATGTGGTAGCAACAATTAATTGTTTTGATATTGTGTGGTTGAAGATACTATTGAAAGAAATGTAAGAAGAGATCACAGAACTAGTTGTCATATATTGTGATAACACAAGTGCCATTAATATTTCTAAGAACTCTATAATGCAGTCTAAGACAAAGCATATAACTATCAAGTATCATTACTTGAGAGAGCTAGTTAAGAAGAAGGAAGTGAGACTGGAGTATGTGAACACTAAGGAACAATTAGTAGACATATTTACAAAGGCACTACACAAGGATACTTATGAGTATCTGCGAGGTAAATTAGGAGTGATTCCCCTAACTGAGGCTAATTAGTTAAGAATGGTACTATTGCATCAAATGTTATATTCAGAATACTTTTCACATTGATACACAGGCAGTCACACTTTAGGATGCTTCCTAAAGATGTGAAAGACAGACAAGGACAGAAAAAGAAAATCAGTCGTAAGCAAGATGACATGAACAAAATGATACAGAGTTTAGAATAGAAGAATTTGCATGATGAAGATGTCAATGTCTTTGGCATTGATGTCAAAGAGGGGGAAATATACCAAGAAAGATAGAGGGAGAAGTTTACTGAAAGAGGGAGAATTTACTACTTAGAGAAAGAGAGAGATTAATGAACATAAACAAAAAGACATCGGTGTGACAACAGACACAGAGGGAGAAAAGTTTTACAAGATGAGAATACGAATGAAGCGAAAGACATTAATGAAGATTTTTTCATATCAAGGAACACATACAGAATTTTTGGATTGTATGGTAACTATGGTTGAAAATTATTGTTTTATTGTTTAGTCTTTCCATCAATGTCAAAGAGGGAGATTGTTGGAAAGATTGTTTGAAAAGCTACAACGGAAATAATTGTTGTTTTTTCATTGATGCCAAACCTTAACTGGTGAGACTATTTTTATCTTTTTGAGTACCATATCTATTGATTAATGAAGAATATTCAACAAGAAGACCAAGTGGAATGGTTGAGTTAAGGCAAATAACAAGGGTACTTGATCAGTTGGCACATTGGCAAAGGAATGTGTTGTTTATCTTTTGATGACAGTTTTACTAGTTGGTTTGTGTTGAGCACAAGTGAAATGCCAAGGAATATAGTGACGACCAAGCACCAGTGAAATTGCCGAGCAAGTTCAGTGTTGGCCGAGTGAGAACACAATGGTGGCCGAGCGCCAGTATTTTGATTAATGATGAGATTTAAGATCTCTAGCCTACATAATTGATTTTATTGGGATATGTAAAGTTAATTAAAGATTGATCCATGTTATTTAATGCATGGGTAACCGCATTTAATGCATGGAATCAAGAATTAATTAAAGTCTACTTGGGAGAAGTAAATGGTAATGTAATAATGGGATGATCTATTGGATCTGACCCAAACTAAGATCTACGATCTCGATTAAGCGGAAAATATTTATCTGACCTAGATGAAGAGGTATAATATAAACTTAAGGGGATATTAATCTAATATGATTATGTGTATGCAAGAGGATTGCATAGTTAATTTACTGATTGGCATGACCTAGCAAAGAAGGGAGAATAGAGAAGTAGAGAATTGCATGAGAGATTGGTTGACAGTTTTCCAAGCAGATCTGGAGTTTGAGACGAGAATGGAGGCCACTCAGTAAGTTAGCATTAGAATTGAAATCAGATCTGAATTTGCAAAGTAAGTTGTATGTATCAGATCACAATTGTTGATTACTTTCTAACCAGTGTATCAACTAAAATCCTTTAACAAGGTTTTCCTAACAGTCATTGTATAAATCCTTTGAGCAAGGTGACATTTAGGTGGAATGTTCTAAGTCCTCTAACAAGGCCACTCCTGACAGGGTGCAAGCTAATTACATCTGGACCTGAGGATAACTAATTCACCCCCTCTCTTTGAGATTCGTGTTCATCTGAAGTTCGTTGAAACCTAGGTGCACGCGCACAAAATGATTTATTCTCCAAGTGACAAACCACCAACACTCTTTGAGGTGCATTGTTTCCAAAATCCTTCTTTCTCTTTTTCATTATACACTTTAAATTTTTTCATTTAAAAACACTTCAAAACATCGTGCCCCATTGCATGTGGGATAAATAATTTTCACAATTTTATAAACAAACTGCCCTGGGTGCTTGGCGGCCAAGGTCATCCACATGTTCATATTTCTTTTAGGCATTATAGAAATAGTTCACATGCCTTTCCTTTGCTTCCACAGTCTTCATGAAATAAAACTTCAAAAAACCCAGTGCACTCTTTGATGGAAGCCCGCACTTTGTTTTAGAACTTCAATATGGTGTGCAGGTAGGGAGATGTGCTGTCATTACATGTATGATCCACACTTTCTTGGTTCCAAACCTTCTGACAAAATGGAGGGTGCAAAAAATGAAGGACTACCATAGGTTGTTTTGAAGTTTCCACCTTGGCACAGGCATGGAGTTTGTTCGTAAAGGGATCTGGAACAACTTTACACCAGTCAAACACATTTCCTTTCTAAATATATCAAAACAATCACAACAAACACCTACCAAGAAAAAATTGCAACTGTCTCAGTTTATGAGTCCACACCGCTCAGGAAGAAAAGCCAAACGGTTCACATGCCTTTTGTCTGCTTCCACACCTTTTAAAAGAAACATAACCATTTACCCTTCTGCAACCCTAGAGATTCCTGTACTCTGTTTAAAAAATACCTCCGTGCTTGACGCATGAAGGGAGAAGAAGTGTTGGCTTACATAGCCACATGCATTTTCTTGAATGTTTCCAAACGCCGATCAAAGGCTTCCATGCTTTGCGCGTTATGACTCCCAATTTAGTGCACGCAGGGGGAATCTGGAAAAATTTATGCAATATGACACATCAGATACTAATAACACTAGAAAAAAGTTTCAAAAGGCCTTTTGCTAATCCATTCTGCCGCAGGTAAAGAAAATACTAGCAGTTCTTGAAAATGGTGATTACAACATTTCATGAAACCATATTTAATTTGGGGAATCCATTAAACAATGTGTATGTCGAACATATGTTTCGACATAGCATTTTTATCTTAGAGATGAAGTAGGAATAAGATATCTTGTAGAAGCCATGTCGCATCCTCTTTCTGTATTCTTGAAATGTCACTCAGAGAAAGGAAGGACACAGAGTTAAGGACACACAGATTTCCCCAATGAAAAGAGAGGGTTGTTTCTATGGTAATGGATTTTATGCATGCAAAGGATGCAAAGACAATGTATTCACTTCCACATTTTAACAGTAGACTACACCCTTTACTCACATACTATCCAAGTGAACATAATTTTACACTTATCTTTGTAATTCTCCATGCACATATTAGGAAGACATTAATCATGGTTAAATAAAATTGACCATTCATCATTAGATTTTCATTTGTCTTAACATTTTTGAAAGATTATTCACTAATGAATTTCGTGCCTATCCTACTCAAATCTTCCTCCCTATGGTGTAATCAGTGGGAATAGTGAGAAGAGCTATGGAAATTTCCCAACCGGCCAAATACATTAAATTCAAAGTTTCACACCTTTTAACCATCTTTAATTACTACAAATGCTTCTTCCCTACCTCTTGTTATGTATCCTTATGCAATCTCATATGTATGGAATTCATTATCTTTCCTCTTTATATAGAACCATTTCCCGACGAATGCCCTTGGCTAGGATTTTTTTTGTTTTTATTCTCATTGGAAGCTTTCTTTGTTGTGCTAGCATTTGTAGATCCCTACTTATCATGTTGATTTAAAATTTCAAAACCACGCTCATGTTTCCACACTTTCACATTAATTTATGGTGAAATCCATTTTTGTAATGTTTTGATAAATGCCAATGCACTAATCCCAAACTCCTATTTAGGACATTTGACCATCAAACACCAATTTTAACCATTTCTGCAAAATGCTCAAAATGAGTAAATTGCCTTTAGAACTTCCCTTTAATACTAACTTAATCACATCATTTAATCACCCTAAAAATTGGTATATATGATGATTGACATATACACATTTACTTAGTAATATGATTTTCAATGAGTCTCTAAGAGGTAAAACATATCTATCGTTAAAGATGCTCCTTCCAATTTCTCTACAACTATTACATAGGAACCATTCGGAAACTCAACCTAAAACACTTCTGATAAAATATCGAATGACCTCTGAGAGGCTACCACTCATCCAATTTTAAAATTGAGATGTAGAGAACACGTGCACCAGAGGAGAATATCAAATACCCTCAAATTTGTAAGTTATTAATGTTGGATGTGGTTCCATTGTTGTTGTTGGCATTCACGTTTTGTCACTGATGTCCACATATGTTTCTAACATAACTGAACAGACTGGTTATTACTATTACTTGGATGACTAGAAGAAGTGTATGGGTACTCTACGGGTGATTTAGAGTGTGTTAAGATATGGATGTTTACCAAAATGTGTTGTGATCTTATGTCTAAGATCTAATGTGTTAAGATGACATATTGAATAAGTTACATATGTTTTAGTGAAGACTGGATACTGGTCCATGACAGAGAAGTGTGACAGAGTTAGTCTCTGTGTTTTAAGGAAAACTTGCATGCGACATGGATTCTAGTTATGCGAGCTTGTGGGATGACATAAGACATGATGAGGAATGTTTGTTATGTTTTACGAGTTGTAGGACTCATGGTGACATCAGTTGTGGCATGTGATCTAGAGTAGACCTATTTCAGGCCAACTTTGGAGATGAAGCATGTATTGTTGTTTGAGAGCATGGATTAAAGATCTTGGATTATATTTGATAAATTTTAATTAATGTTTACTTGTTATTAATACCGTGTGTATCTTAGCAAGAGGTTATGTAATCACTTTTATATTGGAAACACCTAATTGGCCGACCTAATTGATCATTGTAATAGGGTATATAGGAGAGATCTTATCTTGTTTGAAAAGTGTATGTATGCAAAGTGAAATTGAAATAATGGAACCTGCGAGCTTCTATCTGCTTGATGTGAAGCATAGGTTGTGATGGTGTAGACACCTAAAAATGGTTCAAGCCTGCTGGTCTATGTGTTTTAACATTTTTAGAATTATAATCAAAACATTGTTTTGCCGCCTAATTATTCCTCTATGTGGTACATATGATCTTTATTTTATGGCGACATCGTTTCTTTCATCAATGATTGAATATTGCAAAATTGTTCAATTATACACTAACAATTCTACTTTCTCTATCAAATCAATCATTTTCCAAATCATTTTTGATCAACCCTAAACTGATCCTATTCGATCATATTTGATCCTAAACTGATCCTATTCAATTCTAAACCATTCCAAACCTTCCTAAATCAATTCAAACCTATCCCATTCTATTCCTAGTCACTTGCAAAATTGTTTGGACTTATTTTGACCATTTCGGGGCATTGTCCAAGATCACCGATGCCTAATTAACCTAATTTCAAACCAATCAATCAAATCCTATTTCAATTTGATCAATCTTCTCATCATTTAAGGAGCATTGTCCAAGATCATCGATGCTTCGTATCCCCTTAATCAACTATTTGATAACACTGTCAAAGATCATCGGTGTTATTGCTATCAATCTATCAATATCAATTCAATAGTGTTGTTCATATTTATCAATACTATTTGAATTGATCATCATTTCAGGAACATTGTCAAAGATCATCGATGTTTCCCCAATTCAATTTCAATCTTACGATGCCATCAAAGTTCATTGGTGCTTTTCAATCATTTCCAATCATCATTATTCGGGCGCATTGTGAAAGCTCATCGATGCCTTGTGATTTCCTAAACTATTTCGGAACCCTCAAAATTAACCCTAATGCTTATCAACATTATCAAAATAATTTCAATTCAACTTCAACACCTTTAATTCAACCTAATCTCCCACTAATTCTCCCCTTTGGTTGAATAACCCATAGTTTATCCTATATTCTAATTGAATAAATAAACAAACTTTATCTATTCCCCATTTCCCTAAGTCTTCAATAATTAATTAATTATTATTAATTAATTAGCTAATTTCAATTTATGAGATTTTTATAATTTCATAAATCTAATTTGGAATTGTGAGGAATATTGATTTATTAATTGAATTAATATCCTCCTAATCTCACCTAATTTCCATATCCCTTAATTGAGGATTCACATCCCTATTAAGGTGCTTCTTCAATATCTTCAATATCCTCCAATATCTTCTTATTTCATCTCCCCTATTTCATGCTTCCAAGCATCTCATCAACCAAAATATGCATTTATGTATTGATTTTGTGCAACCTCACCAAATTGTATTCCATTTTATATAAAATGGGTGCATTTCTATCATTCAAGGTTGAACCACAAGATTTTGAGAAAACCTCAAGATCACTCACTTCTAGTACTCTCATTAGAAAATGTGGATTTTGTACAAAGTGTGTGTGCAAAGAGGAACATCAATCTCATGATGGAGAAGAAAGAAGGACATGGGAGCTTTGTTTGAAGGGGGTTTTTGAGTTTTCATGCTTATTTTATGAATTCCCTTAGCAAATAGCTTTCATGATAGATTAGATAGGTTTAGCATACTATTTAGGGTTTATGGTTACCTAATATGCTAAATATGCCTTTTTTTGGTCTTACATTTGGTGAACCTGGCGTGAACATGCTTAATTGATGAACTTTTTTGTGTTTATGTGTCTTTTTTAGGTTCTGGAAGAGAGTTGCGCAGGTGGTCACTAAAGTTGCCTAGGTGGTCACTGTTCCCGCGCAGGTGGTCACTATTTCTGCATAGGTGGTTAAGTCCTATGTAGGTGGTACCCAGACCTGTGCACTTGGATCCTAGAGCTATGTAGATGGTTTCTTAGCTGCATAGTTGGTCATATGGGGGTCCTCTTTTAGGATTTAGGATCATTTCTTGAATGTTTAGGAAGCCATTCTATATTTTGGGCTTTATCCTATGCTTTTTCTCTGTTTACAAGCTAAAATGAACCCTAAACTATTCAAATGAACCCTAAAGTGGGTTAATGAATCCTAATAAGGTTAATGAACCTCAAAATTTGATTTTAAAGGCCTAAAATGAACATTCACATTTGTATTTGGGCTCCTAATAATGAATCATCTAGCCTGGGGTTTTATATTATCAAGCTCTTTCAAATTTCAATCAAACTTGCAATCTATCCTAACTAGGGGTGGAAATAGACTATTTCATGCAATATAGAGTTGTTTAAGTTGTTAAGGGGCCTAAATTGAACATGCATATCTGATTTGGGTACCTAAAATGAACTCTAACCTAGTTTAGGATAAAATGCAGAATTTGGCTTTAAGGTGTTCCTAAACCACTTTGATGCACATGCAAGCTAGTTAGGGTTTCAATTTCACTTCAATCTTTTCAAATCAACTTAAATGACATAAATAATGAGCCCTAGCTATGTTTCTAATGATATTGCATGCTTATATGTTGAAAAAAGCTATGTTTTTACAAGTTTTTAGTCATTTTTAGGCTTCTGATCAGTTGTTATGCAGGTGGTCACTATTGCTACATAGGTAGTTAGAAGCTACACATGTGGGAGCCTATTCCTATGTAGGTGGTTCCCTAGTTCTGTGTAGGTGGTAGCTTGTTCCTCTGCAGGTGGTAAAAGTGGTATTTTTCAATGCTACTTTTGGATTTTTGCATTTCTATACTTGTTTCTGCACTTAGACTACTAGATTTTGGTGTTATTGATGATTTGTGCAGCATGTTGAAAATTATGAGATGATGATTGAATCCTAAAAACTACTAACGGCTTCAATGCAGGACATTTTTTAGAATACCTTATGTTTTCCCAAACTCTTGTGCTTTCTTTTTGTAGTTAGAGAACGCTTCATTTTGGTGCTTGAAAAGAACCTTTTTCTTTCATGTGTCTAATGTGCTTTCTAGATTGTAAAACCTAAGAATCATATGAGCATATCCTTTCCCCTCACCTTTGTAGATCTTGGGTGTAAGAGAAACTCATATCATTCTTATAGAGTGGCTACCCCACAAGTGCTTTAGTAGAGCTAGTGAGAGTGGATGCCCAACTAGTGACAGGCTGCAGCCAAGCCCATCTAACTGGGATACATATATGTCATTGTGATTAATCTCAAAATGGACGGGTGTTGAATGTGTTATACCAGGAATAAGATCTCCCTCAGTAGCCTTGTGGTGCATTAAAACCTATGAAATGTAACTTCCATAGGCTGGGAGGCCTTCATAACGCAGCTAATATGTCGCATGTATAACCACCTGAATGTATGCCCTTATTAAACACCATGTCATATTAGCCAAAAACCTTCCATCTATTGGCACTAAAGGCTAGAGACCAACTAAGACGCCCCACACTTTCACAACTATTAGTCAAGACAACAATCCCTTGGGAAGTGATTTCCCTCAGGAGTTGAAGCTTGGAGTGCCTGAGAAGTGAGTGCACATGTAAGGAGGAGCCCGTTGCTCCAAGCTTCTAGGTTTTCTTCTATTAGTAAGCATGGTTGAACTTTGGTTCAAGTGGGGATTCAATAGATAATGTCCTTTCTATCCTTAGGAAGTGGTGTGTTTGTTCCTTTTTACAACAACCATTTTGGATGATGTGTCTTGTGTGAGTATTCAAAATTTAATAAAAATGATAACATCTTAAAACACTCTCCTTAAAGAACACTTTTTCCAAATCAATCTTCAAGAATAATCAAATGGTCACAACAAACCTTGTCTTTGAGTAAACATATGGAACCTAGAACTTTTCACTTGGAACGCCCTATTGGCATGCTTGATAGCCTTCATATTGCATATTCATGACCTAATCTCCTTGTATTGTGCATTTCAAAAATTCCTTGCATTATAGACCTCATTTTCATCCTCATTATAGTCATTTTTCAGAATTCCTAATTATAGCACTCTTGCATACTTAGCTCATTTTTAGATCCTCCTTTAAAAACTTTGCAAACAATCCTAGAATGCATCCAAATCATAGAGCATTTCTTGATGGTGTTGAAAATAGGATCTTGACTTGGTCCCCTTTTGTCCCAATATTTCAAACTCCCTATCCTTATCAATTGGTCTTATTTCACCTTTGTCATGATGGATTTGACCTAAGCCTTTTTTTTTATCAAACTTGTCCCTTGTTCCAAAAATCCTATTTTTCAAGCCAAGATTATTATTCAACCTCATGACGTTATGCTTTTAAGTTTGTCTCCTTTCAAAAGATTAATTTTCAATGTCCAAAAACCAAGAACATAGTTGCATAAACCTTAGCTTACATTTTGCATAAACCTTAGATTGCATTTGCATAAGCTCCTTGCATTTCCAATGTTGCATTTCCCAAAATTTTACAAATTCCCACAAAACAATCTTGCATTTGCATATAGTAATCATGCCAATTTTCACAAGGTCTCAAGCATCGAAGGGGAAACAAGATCCTCATTTTCCTATGTTTACATCACAACCAAAATCACAATTACCTTTTGATCAAAGACAACGTGTTTCTTATCATAATCAAAGTGACCTAATCAGCATGCAACCATTGGAATAAGTGCATCAAACATTTCATGACCCAAGACATGTCATATTTCCTCAAGAACCTACTTCAGGCAATGATCTATGCAACATGGAGTATCCCTCAAATGCTTCCCCAAACTTTGGCACTATTCACTGGGGACCTCCCCCAGCTTTTGAACCAATCTTTGTACCTATGCCACCTGGCCAAGGTAGTGTTCCCCCTACACTTGAGGAGGGATGCCAAAAAAATTCTCAAATCAATCAAGTCCAACCTAATTATTTGCAACAACAACCTATGCCAAACATGAATTTTGGATCTTATCAACTTCCTCCACCACCACCAGATAATCAAGATCATGGCAATGCCTCAGGTCCCTCTCCAAATTCTGGAGACTCACATGGAAAACTTGCCTCCTTCAAAGATTTACCTAAAGAGGAAATTGATGAGGCCGTTAAGAACAAGAAAATTCAGAAAACATTGACATACCTCATGACTTGAGATCTGAGATGATATATCAAAGTGATTCAAAAGAAAAATCCTCAATTATTCTTGGAATATCAAACTCCCCCACCATCTATTTTGGAAGAGAACCAATCCTTAGTGGTGCGGGATGGAGAAAATCAAGAACAACCCTTCGATGAGTCAGCTATGGAGCTAACACAAAAATGACAACAAAATGATTTAACTATCGATATTCCTCCAAGGGAAAAGTATATACCATTGGATAATCCTTTATTTGAAGAAGTATCACTCCCTCCTCCTGAGACTGTGGATGCTTCACGAATCCCTAAAAAGGGTCCTAAAAGAACATGGAGGATTGATTTAAAGAATTTCTTGCCAAAAGTATCAAATGAGACATTCGCATTTCCTTGGGGGATGCTAAATGTACCCCATTTTGAAGAAATACAACCAAGTGGTCCTCCTTTGGTAGCACATACAACATTCCTAGGAAGCACTTCAAACACAACAACGTCCAGAGGACCATTTAATGAACCACCATGGGTACCCATATTTGATGTATCTAATGCAACTACCACAACTATACCAAATCAATTGCAAGATCAAAAGAAGAAGATCCTTGTGGATACCACACCAATTCTACCTAAGGTGACATAACCAACACACATAACACAAAAAGTGCAACAAGCCCAAGTGGCTCACCAAGCACCACCTATGAATGTAGTGCAACCAATACAACCTTAATTTGCAGTGCAAGTTAACATGATGTTTTTGTTAATCTCTAAGTTCTTGTTGATCATTTAGTGTCCACACTTAGTCATTTATCTAGGCAGTTTTGGTTGGCCCCCACTACGGTCAAGACAAAATAGTATAGGCCAAGCTACCCAACAATTCATTGTAGAGTAGAGAAGATCATAGATGCTGAACTATGCAGCAATTCCGTGCTGAGCATGAGAGACTTAATTTTCAAGCAAGAAAGTTTTGACATACATGTCTGATATGACACAAACTTTAAGGTAATATGTTTGGGCCGACTTATGGGTGTATTGGTTTGACATATGTGAAGCATTTAATATTCTCTATGGAGTTAATTATGCATTTAATTGTTTTATCCTATGTGTGGCATGTAGCCAATCAGAAAATTGGAATGCCTAGGAGGCATAAGTTTTATTTTTGATTGTTGATCTAGATCTATTCGCCAGATTTGAAGAAGTATAATAAGATTTCTTCTTACCCTAATTTATAGAGTGATTGTAAAGCATAGAGAGAAGGTGCATACATACATGAGAGATGTGTGAAGGGTTGTTTTGATAAGAAGCATAGATCTAGTAGAGTAGAAGAGTAGTGATTAGAAAAGTAAGGACATATCATATTATAAGATCAGAAAAGGCATTATAAAGATGAGATTCGTTATCAGCATCAAAGTGCACATCAAAGGATCATATCTTGAGACATTCTAACAAGTGTATCAGGTGAAATCTCTTAACAGAGTGGTTCTAGCAGACCTTTCTAAATCTCATAGCAGAGTGCTTAGTTTACTATAAGTTGAAATCCTTTCACAAGGTAGATTGTAATAATCTGTAGCTCTTAACCGGGCAGACCTTTAACCAGGTAGATCACTAGAAGTGATCAAACTTTTGTAGCCCTAATAGGCACAATTTATTGCTATAGTAGTGAAGAATTTGTGGGTGTCATCCCCACCCCTATTTTACCTATTTGGGTTTCTGGGTTACCAAATTCTGTGTATTGTGTTATCTATTTATTGTCATGTGTGCTACTAGATGTTAGATCAAAAATTGGTATCAGATCTCAGTTCTCCTACAAAAGGTTTTAATCAGCTTGAGAGTATAGATCTGGAGATGGAGATTTACAGATTGGGTAAAGTCATTAAGAATCAAAAGATTTAAATTTAGCTAGCATTACATCAACTTGAAACAACTAGACATGAATTGAGGAAGTCATTGATATCTAGGAAAGATTTGGCCAATCAAATGAATTATACTCATTATTAGGAAGAAGACACTGAAAATCTATTTCAGAATGGAGATTCTACTGAGAGCGATGCAGCAATTACAGATCTACTAGAAAAGAACAATGTACTATGTGAAGAAGTCAGGAACCTGAAAAGAGAACAAGAAATGTAGACAGTAAAACTATGTGAAGTAGAGGAACAAAAAAGAAAGCCGAAGATGAAAAAGCTATGGCTGAAGAAGATAAAAGAGTGATGATTGTTAGACTTGATGAAGGGACACATGATGTGCAAATGATGACAAACAATCAAGTTGACATGGAAAATCAACTGCTACTTGCAAATCAAGAGATCAGTAGGAAAGACATGAAAATTGTGAATCTGAGATCTAAGAACAGTAAATTGAAAGATTATTTGAGATCTGAGAAAGAACTGAGTGAAAGGTTGAATAAACCCAATGAAGCTTTGACTCATTTTGAGAATCTGATAGAAGTGTTAAGGAGACCAAAAGATTCTTCTGGATTAGGTCACACTAAACCTAATACATCTACTGAGAAAGGAGAATCATCAAAGACTAGTGAAAAGAGGAATGCAAAGACAAAGAGCAACCAACCTGTATGCTACCACTATGGAAAACTAGGACACACTGCAAACATTTTCTGAAGCAAATGGTAAGTCCAATCCTAAACCTAAGTTCAATGGTTATTTATTTAACTATAAGAAGTTTGAACATAAAGCAGATGAATGTTGGGCTAAGGAAAATAATACACCTCCCACATCAAGAATCAATGGATATTGTTACAACTATCAAAAATTTGGACACAAGGCACAAGATTGTAGATCTAATGCTAAACAATAATGGACATCAAGGACACAAGCAAAAGCACCAAGAAAAGGAAACACTTAAAATTGGGATTATAATGCAAGGAAACATTGTTAGTACTCTGAAGAGTATGGAAATGCACCTGAAGACTGCATAAAGACACATTTCAGAGGAAGATCTAAGAGTTGGATGAATGGAATCCTGGTTTGTTTTAGTTGTTTGAAAAATGGTCATACTAAGAGTGAGTGCAAGAAAAGAGTACCTACTCCTACTATTGAGTAAATAAGAGCACAAAAGAACCAGACATGGGTAAGGAAAACATAACCAAGCAGCAGTGAAACTACTGTAGCCAAGGTCACCCAATCCAATGGATGAGGTGATCACACAATCTCAAACTAAGCAAAAGAGGTATGTAAGGAAATGTATTTAAAATTTCCTATCTTACATCAATTCCTAACATATGTTGTGCCAAAGTCCATATCTGCATATCATAAGATGCATCAGGACATGTTTTAAAGTTAAAGTACCGAGCTAACACTGTAGGTGCCAAGCATGAGTATTATACTGAGACCGAGCTCGTCAGCATATGTGCCGAGCTAGTTTGGGTTGCGACTAAGAGATTAATGGATTCGGTCAAGGACAACTATTTTTCACTAACTCCAATGGACAAAACATTTAGTTTAAACCTACCTCAAAGCCTATAAAGGAATGAACCGTTTACTATTCATTTCACCTTGCGATTTGAGATTTCTTAAAGTGTTGGAGCATTGGCAAACTTGATTTTAGTAGAATTTTTTGAAGAATTCTACAGCGTGTTGTCAGCCATTCAGAAAAGTGTGAACTTCGACAGTTGCCAAGGTACTCAATTTCATCTTTGAAACCCTTTTCTTTGAAATCATGGCCACTAGTTTGTCTGCACCAGTTAAGGGAATGGAGAAGGAATTTAGAGAAGTTCAATTGGTGAGGAGCGACACCTGTGTGCCTCCCAACTTTTGAGCCATTCCTGAGAACGCTATCAAGGGTGATCTGACTGGAGCCCTATCCTCAATCCCTCTAAAGGTACTTTTGATTCATGACATTAGGGCATGTTACATGTATAAAATTAGTGAATTTGGAGACCATGAACTGAGGGAATCCTACAGGAAACTATGTTTAGATGGAGCCCTAAAACCCAAAAATAATCATCTAGACGAGCGTGGGTTAACTCGAGCCCTAGAATTTTTGAGGAATTTTGGGGAGGAATGGATCAAAATTGTTCTTAGAAGGGTACATGACATGAGCATTTGGTTGGAGAGTGGACCAGTAAATATTACCAAAGATATCATACATCGTGTAACTGGTTACCCTACTATCAACAGGAAAAGGACCATGAAATACCAGAGTAAAGAAGATATAGAGAAGGTAAGTAAAGCGGTATGGAACAAAAGGGGAATGACTATTTCCAGCATCAAAGACCTATAAATTGATTTTTCTGTGGGGGTTATAGTTCACAAGTTTTATCAATCAAGCCGACTGGATAGTGTCCCTTGCATTGTAGTCGACCAAGCATGGAAAATCATCAAGAAGGATCACACATATGACCTGGCTGAGCTATAGCAAACACAACTTGTCGAGAACCTTGCATCAATAAGGAAAGTGAAGAATTTTTTCTATAAGTTTGGATCCTTACTTGTTTGCATATTTTTCTATATTCAAAAGACTTTTCCTACCTATGGAGACATAGTTTGGAAATCAGATAGACCTATCACCCAACAGATAAATGTACTGATTCAACAATTAGGTGATAATTTTGATAATGTGATGGGAACATACTTTGTGGAGTTCAAGAAAATAATGAGATTGAGAAGCATAATTCCTATTTCTTTAGTTGAAAAACATTATGAGGATGTGTGTTTTCTAGTAGACACAGATTACACTTATGTTCAAGCTGTAGTACCTAGGGTAACATGGTTAAGGCCATTACCTTATTAAGTAAACATAGATGAAACATCTACAGCCATAACAACTTTACTAGCAAAGGAAATTGATAGTGCTGGTAAATATTTTGGTAACTATGAAGAAGCCAAGGCCAAAATTTCTATGAACCTTAAATTTGGCACTATGGAAAGGAAGAGGGAAAAGATTGTCAAGAATCTAAAGAAGATGGTTGGAATTTCCAGGGATGAGGAAGTAGAGGATGCTTTTTTAGGCTTAACTACTGGACAAGGAGAGGACATATCTAGTGAAGGAGAAGAAGAAGTTGAGTCTGAAGAGGATGTAGTTGTTAAGGGGTAAGGGAAGCAGCCAATGGTTGCCAAGGAAACCAAAGTAAGAAAATTCAAACCTCAGGCTACCCTTCCTACTATAAATAGACCAAGGACCAGAGCATAAGATATTTCATCTCTTGTGGTGAAAACATCTATATACACAAGGAAGAATGCTGCCAAAAGAAGCTCAGGGAAGAAGAAATAAGTCAAAACCAAGGCAGTGTCGAGCATTCCATCCAAAAAACCAGGGAGAAGGAGACTGATCTTGACTGATGAAGGATATGAGGAGATAGACACTGATGTGTTGAGCAACATACCTATAACACCATCCAAACATTTCAAAGATATTGATGAGGTATGCAAGAATATGATAAATTCAACTGGGTTATCAGGATTTAAATTAATCAAATGTGATAAGCAAAGTAAAGAAAATAAGGTCAAGATATAGGAATCTCTATTAGACATAATGAGTTCATCAAAATTGACTCCTATAGAGATAGGAAACAATGTCCCTATAGAACTTTATGATTTCTTATCTAGTAAATGGGAATTTGCATTGATGACTGAAAGGCAAATTAGGGAAGCAACTTTGGCTAAGGTCATCCTAGACTTGAAAAAGAAATAGAAAGAAAAATTTGTTGAAAAATATAAGAAAAAGTTTGCACCTAAACATAGGGCTTATACTATTTTGAATAATGATATTGAAGGAGTAGTACAACAAAGTGCTTGGATTTGGAAAGAGATTTTTGGGTTGTCGGTTCCAAAAGAGAAGAAAATAGATGAAGGAACCTCTAAGAAATCACCACTGATCAAGAAACTGAAACACAAAAGGAAGTAGGTGATGAGAAAGTTACAAAATTGACAATGGATAGTCCCATTGACACCACACTAGATGATAATATCAATGTGGATGCCAAGGATTAGGATGATCCAGAAGACACAACTATTGAATCATTTATCAAGGCTATTGAGGTCGATGAAGATAAAAATGAAGAAGAAGGAGCCAATAAAGAGAAACCATAAGATCAAGAGGTAAATACTGAAAAATCCACCTATTCTAGAGGTTTCTAAGACATTGCTAAATAGTGGAGACAAAATGGAATTAACTGGAGACAAGCCTAAAGAATAAGAGGCTATAAAAGTGTTGGTAAACCTAGCACACTTTTCTTCATCTACACCCACTAGACTCAAAATGGGAAATGCACCTGACCAACAGGAAATCTTGATTAAGATGAAGTTAGCAACTAAATTTCTTACTGACAAGGGAAATGAAATCATTGAAACTGAGCCAATTGATAGCTCACCTGAGCCCAAAAGGAGGAAGCTAAATAAGAAGAGTTCACAAGGACTAAATGTCACATTAGATGAAGTAATTTTGATTCCTAAATGGGATCTTGAGAATTTGTCATACGAGAAGATTCAGACCCTTCAAGAACTTTTTTAAGAGGAAGAAGAGACAAGAAGAAATGAAGAGAGAATGGAAGCAGAAGCAAGTAATACATGACATCAAAGATATTTTTATAAATTCCTTTGATATGAATGATATAAATGACTAGGCACCTATACTACAATAGCTAGTTCACATTGTACAAAAGGTGATTGGTGATAATATTGAGGCAAATGAAAAACTACTGCAATGGTCTAAGAGAAAGTTTGAGAACAAAGTATGGGAAAAGATATCTAAAAAGATAGCTACACAACAGGTTGAACTTTATTCTCTCATTAAAATTCTAGAAGAAGTTGCAAACAATGTATTTTCTTTATACAAGAGACTATGTGATGAATCTTTCTTTACAAAAGAAAATCAGTAGTTAATTGAGAAATTGCAACTAGATATGAAGTCAACTGCAAGTTCACTGAGCATGGATGCTAGCTCTAGCTCCACTCATTTTAATAAGTTAAGTCATACACAGAGGAGGTTAGCTGAGCTTATGGCTGAAGATGGCCAAATCAGGAAAAAATTGATTATGATTCAGGCTAATCTGATACCTCATCTGGAGGTTATTCAGAATTTAATCATAGCTACCAAAGAATTGATAAAGAGAGACTCTCATCTCTCTACTATAGAAAGTTTGGTAAACCTAGCAACCGAGCTTTAAGTTAAGTTGGAAGTTATGAAGTTTGTTGAAGATAGTTGGGACACTTCATTTGCATTGATTCTACAACTTCATAAATAGTTTTTGGATAAGTACAACCTAACCCCTCTAGAAATCAGTGACAAAAACAAGGGGGAATCAAGAAAGGAAGCTGAATAGATAAGCTGAAGGTATAATATATTTTAAAGGCATGTATATTATATAGATAATCCATTAAGTATGAAGAATAATCAAAGGTGGAGTACTGTTGATGACATTAATTTTTTCCATTAGTATACTTAAAGGGAAAAACATGATAAAGGTCATCGGTATAAGCATAACCAGTGGACAACAATCATACCCAACAAAAAGAAAATGTCTATCATAAAAAATGCTAAGTATAGACTTGCCCGATGAACATTGACAAGAGTCAAACCAACGACAAGCATTACCAATGATACAGTTTTGAGAACATCATTAACGGAGCAGAAAAGGCTTACCCAACATACAGTTCAATAAAGGGATAGTGACCGAGTACAAAACTAATAGAATTGACAGAGCAGCCTGACCATTAGAACCGACAGTCAGTTACAGAATCCACAAAAAGTGGATTTGACTTTACACGTTAGATAAAACATTGTAATTATATTTATAGAGTTTTATTTTTTTTTAAAGCTTTACTTGAGGTTCAAGCAAGCAAATTGTGAATGTTTTAAAGCATCCTAATGGATCTTAAACATATCTAACTAAAGATCAAGGTCAAGTTGTAAACCTTGGATCTAGAGTTAATTTGTAAAGCGTGAATCAAGAATAGAGCTAGAAACTAGTAAAAATATATGTTCAATCATTTGTAATAAGTGAGACTTGTAATTAGTTGAAAAATTATAGCAACCATGGAGAGCATCTAAGAAGCAGAAGAGAATTCATGAAAAGTATAGAAAAATATCAAATCAGTTATGAAGAACACAGAAAGGCTACTAACGAGTGTTATGCCCTACATCCCCGTCCCTACATTTTGTGTGCACAATGTTGGGTCCCCCTTTTTCGCTTTTGTTTTTGTTTTTTCTTGAGGCTTCGTCTAGTCTTCCTTTTTCTTTTTTCTTTCTTTCTCTGGGGTTTTTTTCCCCGGAGTGTTATTTTCTTGGTTTGGTTTTCTCCTCCGGGACTCCGGTCCCGGAGGTGGTTCTTTGGAGGGAACCAGATTCCGGACTCCTGGATTATTTGCCATGATGTTCTCATGGGCATCGTCACGCAGAATACCTGGGCTCAGAGTCCGGAGGTTTCGCCTAACCTGGGATCTCCAAAAGGAGGAGGATTACTTTTTACCGTGGGTATAAATAGAACTTATCTGTCATTTTCACACTTACCGCGATTAAAACCTTCAAGCACTTAGAGTGAATTAGAGCGATTGAAATTGATTAGCAGAGCATTTGCAAAGAGTTTGTGATAATCAAAGCTTAACACCTTCTGTTGTTCTCAGGCAAATGCAAGTGCTTCATGGTGGTGACTTTGACAACTTGACAATTCGAGTTGTTGCAAAGTTCTTTCAGTAATCCCTTCTTTTTCTCCACCCTCTGCATTTTCAGGTTCGTGTTTCTGCCTTCCCTCCTCTCTGTTTCACTTCCACTTTCTATTTTTTCCTTTGGGTTGTGCTTGGTTTTTGTTTGTTTTGTCTTGTTTCATTTCTCGATCGTTTTCGCCTTCGTTTCTGGTTTTTCCACCCGTTGGTGGGTTGGCTCTGCCAGAGGGTTGTCCACCCTCTGTGCAGAGGTAGTTTCTGTAAAAATAGCATGCACATAGTGTAAATAGTGTGTAAGTATGTTTCTGCCTTCATTTCTAGTTTTCCCGTAGGGGTCATCTGTTGGTACTCCTAAATTTGGAACAAATTTGGAGTGACCATGTTAAAATTTTCAGTTGAGCACAAGTCAGTACCCTTGAAAATTTGTGTAAGAAGACTCAGTTGGAGTACTTGTAAAAGGTGTCCG
>MU227465.1:2045639-2063465 GCA_018584345.1 Thuja plicata | reverse complement strand
GTTTTTGCTATATTAAGGATCATGGTTTATATGGTTATATCTTGTATTTGATTATGCTTGGTCAGTTGCAAGATAATTTATCAGTTGGTTTCATAAGAGATACATAGCAAATCAGTGTCCACATTATAACATACTGTGCAAACAGTTATCATAAAAGGTAAAACCTGCCTGAGTATATGTGGAGCTCGAAAATGAAGAAGGACCTTATCCAGTCCTTAGCAATTAGGCTTTTCTTGTCCCTGAATCAGTATTAGGAAGCATGGTGTTCAAGTAGTTATATCAAGCACTGTGATTCATACAAGAAAAATCCATAACATCATCCTGTGTGTATATTCATGTATATATGTGCATATCTATAGGTAACCCTTGTATATCTCCTCCTTTCCATGTATATATCCCTTAGCTCTATGTATATCCTCCTGGGTGGCTTGACAAGCTAGTCGAGTCGCCTTTGCTTCTGGTTTTTTGCCTCCAAGCTTGCTTCGAGACAGAAAACCACCTGTTTGAAACTCGGCTCTCAACCGGTCTCAAACAGGCAGTTTTCTCTCTCCTCCATCAAGGCTGTCAGAGCCTCATTTATTTCCCATGTGCGCAATTACTTCTAGCCAAGTGGCTTTCCCTTTTCACGCATTCAGACAGTTGGCTCCGCTGTCATCACCATCACATCCATTTAATGCCAATGCATGTGTCACCTACGTGGGCTTAACAACTTGCCTTTTTCATACATCCTTGCTAACTGTTAGTTCTTCGGGCCTCGGGCCTCTTGTCACCATCCATCCCATGTCCTTACCAAGTGTGAGAAAATCCCCAGACACGGATGTATAATGAAGATTGAGTTTGTGTTCTTCTTTTCGGTTACTTTTACATGATACTAACTTTTCAGGAAAGTGAACATCACGGTGGTAAGTTCTCCAGACCCTGGAATAATTATTTTGACAAACATGTTCTGATGGTCGTCTTGTCTCGCAGGTTCCCAGACTTCATCTTACAAACATGTCTAAAGAATCCGCATCATCTCCTCTTGGAAGTCTGAAAGTATCGACCACAAGAGAGACTAGGGCCACCGCGAAGTCAAAAATGGAGAAGGCCCTGGCCAAGCTGCCCCTCACCATGAAGTTTGTACAAGAAAATGAGATTGTGGGCTCAAAGATTAAGTCCAAGGTAAAACTGATGACCGACACCAGTGTCGTGACTTGGGCAAAAATGAAGGCCCTGGTATAGATCATGCACATCCAGCGACAGGCTGGAGATCCATTGGAAATTAACTTCAAGAACTCCAGAATCCTCTGGGCAGCTTGCTTCCCGTGCTCCGTGCAATCTCTAGAGCTTATTCTAACATTGGCTGCCCACTACAACTCTTCTGTCTGGGTCATTATGCTCACGGCTGCGGAGCCCACGTGATACCCCACTCCACTGGTGTCTCTCAACCCAGTCACCTTCCAAGTAGGCATGGGGATCTCACAGTTTGCCAAGGCCTCGGTGGTCACAAGGACTGATGCCTTAAAGCAGTTTATGTAGCTGGAAGATGCTGCCCGGCTATACATGAATACCCATTGGCTTAAGGTCCTAAAGAGGGACCCAAAAAGAATGAAGATAGAGATTCGCCGCTCTAAATTCAAAGAGAGCATCCAGATGGGGATGATAGCATTGGCCCGGGTCTTCGGGAAACCCTCCACCCAGGAATTTGCAAAATGGATGTACTATTTCCTCCTTGAAATCGCCACCAAGGAGGGATTCTTCGACTGGGCCACCATAATCTGCAATCACATCGATTCCGGGTTCTGGCAGCTTGACCAAAAGAAGAAGTTCTGCATGTCTTCTTATGTTTTCTGGGCACTGGCGCAAGAAAGGCCCCATTCCAATGGCCTACTCACTGATGGAGTACTCAGGATTGGCACGGGACAAAAGGCGTCATGGGACCATTTCTCACAAATTCAATGGGAAGCTAGTTTCCCCAGTTTCTGCCGAGTAAACGACGTGTTCGTTTACTATCATCTGCTTACACCAACCCGTGATGCCGGATACCGCCTGTCCACTAAGGTGATGAAATTGGTTAGTAGTTATGGGAACTACTATATTCAATTCCAGCAGGACTCATACATTAGGATCACCGGCTTCTCTGGGAAACCTTACTTGTTGCCCAGACATTATGGGGAGAAGATCGTGCTGCTAGAGTATTGCCGGCAAATAATGGAACTGCACACCTTCTTGGCCCACAAGAAGGTCCCCAACGTCTCATTCTCAATCTCATGTGGGAACTACACATGCAGTGTAGACGCTGCAAAGGAGGCAGACAATGAGCTGAAAAGTTACAACTTAAAGGAATTCTATCTGGCGTGGAGGAATTTTGATCCGCATGGCCTAATTGCAACGGCACTACATCAGGCTTCAGAGCCCCACCGAATACATATGGAGGACTTCTCGGTAGATTACCAAGACGATGTGGATGTGCAGAGTAGGCACTATGTTAGAATGACTGTCGGAATGATGCAGAAGCTCCAGCTCTGGAAATTCCTGGTCGACTTCTCAGACGCTGCCCCCATAGAGGATCCCCAGTACAAAGAAAAGGGGATCGATAAAAGGGCCCTGCCACCAGTAAATTGGGCCACACAGGAGGAGCCCACAATTGAATACTTTACTTGGGAAGTAGTAGAGTGAAGCCACGCCTAATTTAAGAAGGTGTACCCCGGGAGTACCTGCCGAGCAGCCCAGCCGGCCCCAAAGATAACACCACCACCTCCACCAAGATTAACCCCGGGGGCCAGGACTTCTTTGAAGGAGGCAGATAAGGGAAAGGGAATAGATACATACCCTTCTGCACAAGGAGTCCCCATTGCGGCGTAGATAAAGCAGTCAGTGGTGGCCTCTCAACAAATGAGAGAGCAGTTAATTACGAGGCTGGCCACCCCGCCAATGATGACCGGACCTCCTCGTCCTCCATACTCCCCATGATTGGCAGCCTTAATGGTGAAGGTGACAGGGGTGGATCCACTGGAAGCAGTGGTAATAAAAGACGTGGGACCCCCTCTGGTCACCCGGAGGAAAAGGAAGCACATAAAACAGCCCAAGGCAGAACCAACACCGGCGATGTCCCTCCCCAAAGAAGTAGAGATTCTTTCTTCCAATTCCCCAGAACAGGAGAAAGAAATAGAACCTAGGAAAGTCCCAGATAGTCCCCCTCCTGAAGAATAATTTGATGTATTTGCAGCTGATGACTTCAGCAATTTGCAGGGGGAAAACACACAAGAAGTGGCAAAAGTCCCGGAGGTAGAACCGGAAGCTGCAGAACAAGAAGAGAAGCAAACAGAAGAAAAGGAGTCAGAACCAAAAATTATTTTTGGGGCTCAAGCAGTGCAAGGTCCGGGAGTGGACCAACAACAAAGTGAACAAATGGCATCCGCTAGGGAACCCAGACCCAGACCTTTGGGAGCAACCGTAACCCTAGCCGCTGCATTCCAATGGCCACTCCCAAGATCCTCTTTTGAGCGGGTGATAACAATGGCCCAAACTTTGAACCTTTGCCCGAAACCTCCCCTATTGCCTGAAGAGGTGCCAACAGAAGAAGAGGCCCAAGTAGAAGAAAAGGCAGAAGAGAAAGAAGAAGAAGAGAAGCTCGAAGAAGAAATCCCCGAGGAAGCCTACCAGGGTTCTGACCCAATGCTAGATGTACAGGACTAGGCTGAGGAGATGGAGATCGAAAAGAATATTGCTGCCGAGGAAGTTGAGGTAGGGAGGGAAATGGATCAGGTTCTCATTGAAGAAGAGCAATAGCCACCGGACACTGGGAGAGAATCGGGAGTATAGATTTTGGTAGGAAGGCCACCTCTCCCACCCCAGTGGCTAGTAGAGAGCAGAAAGAGAAAGGATCAGTCCGCTCTGGTGATTCCTCCCTCCCTGGCCGAGATGATGGCCCTAGCCCAGGCCCTGCCAAAAGAAAAGAAGGCCCAGACAGTTTATATTCTACGAACTGGGCTAGGTGGAGAAACATTTTCCGTTGTCACAACTCCTCCCCCAGACACCGATGAAGGAACCGCAGACCCCGCAGATTACAATGTTGCAGAGGTATTCTTGGGAAAAAGAAGAAAACAAGGCGAGGTTGATTTTCTGAAGGAAGCAGCAAGGGCAGTGGAGGCCCGATATGAAAAGGAGGCCCAGAGGCTAAAAGTGGAGAAAGAAAAGAATGCAAACCTTATGGGGTTACTTACCGAGCTGGCCCGACCCATCAATACCGCTCCCCCGGAGACCTCCACAGTAGAAGAATTACCGCAGAGCGACGTAGACTCCCTGCGAGTAATGAAAAAGAAAGCCCAAGCAGTGGATGAATGGATCGCCCTGCAGATAGGAAACAGCCGATATTTTCTGGTGTCCACTCTCCCAGATTTATACTCAGCCCGACAAGTCATTCATCAAGTGGAAGTGCTGATTGAGTAGTGGGAGAGTGACATCAAAAATTACCAAGCCTGGAAGGTAGAGCTCGAAGAGATCCTCACCTTGGGAGAAGATATAGTTTCCAAATCTAGAATTCTAGGTGAGGAATCATTTGATTTTGTGAGGACTCAGCACGCTAGAGTTGACCTCACATTGGAGGTAGCTAAGCAACTGGTAGAGTCCTTGCAGGGGAAGGTAAACATTGTAAAATATCCTTCTAATTTATACAATTCTTATGTAATAAAGATTTCCGGGGCTGACCCCCTTAGTACAGATAAGTATACCACCAAAGATTCAGTTTTGGGGAGTTTTGATGAAATAATGAACTCCCGGTATCAATCCCCAAAGGGGATAGATGGGGCCCAAATGGTAAAATTGACCAAAATGATACTTAAGGGCCATGATGCGGAAAGAATGGCGGGGGAGTTCAAAGAGAATGTTTCGGACCTGGGGGAACAAATTGAAGTCGCCAAACACACCAGGGCTAGCCTAAAAGAAATAGATGAAGATGGCATTTCCCGCCTACTCCAGGCTTTCAACAACAATCAACAGCCTTGAAATTTCTTCGGAGGCCAGGAAAAAAAACTCACATTGAGTATTCTTTATTCTTTCAGGGGATGTAAGTTCCCAGATCCTGGAGTTCCGAATCCAAAGTTTTGTATTCTTTAAAATTATCTGCGTCCCGGTCCTTGAGGCTGATCGGTCATTTTTAGAGGCGGTTAATAAAGAATGTCAGAAGGTAGTTGGGCACATCAAGAGGCGTTGGCTCGGTAGTTGGTTTTCTGACAGGATGGTCTTCTCGAGGTGCCGCTCAAGGGTACACCTGGCACATTGGAGGCAGGGCGCTGCATTTCCCATTTATGAGACATGTAGCCTCGGTCCCCGGGGGACCTTCTTTCTTCTTCCTCCTCTCTGGCTCTCTTCTCAAGACCGATTCTCCCAATGTATATTCTTATCTTATTCTTCTGACATGACAGACCTATTCTATCTCTAGGTCTTTTGTAGGGTGGTGCAGGTAGTACCGGCCCCCAGATATTGTATTTTATTGAAAAATGATGTAAATAGGGTTAGGGTTAAGAGTTGTATAAATAGGCAGATTGGCCCATTTCCAAGGGTCAGCAAAATTGATGATTTTGTTGTCCATAGCAATAGCAAAAAAGTAATTTCTGAGTTTAAATTGTAGAGCTCAATGCTCCATTTTTCTGTTCTCATCAGTTAGATGTTCCCTTGGAGCCACCATTGTATCACGCACCAGTGCTTGCTGGAAGAAATATTAATAAAGAAGGAAGGATTCTCAGCAATGATATTGTTAGCATTCCCACTTCTGAGTTAATGGTATTTCATGTCTTAATGTTCTGTATGTCCTTTGCTCTGATATGTTAAAGTAGATTAACGACCTCTTTATTTTTGCTACTGATAAAATGCTAACTGATGGTCGTGTATTTCTTCGGTATTTAGTGTAGTCTTTCAGAGTATTGTTGATGTTCCAGACATTTTAGCATGACTGTAGTTAGATGAAACATTTCTAACCCTGCAGGATCTTTTTCATTTTATTTTCTAAGTGTAGAATGCTCTGGGAAACCCTTACTATATCGAATCTCTGGGAGAATGAGTTGAAGAAACCAGCTATCCCCCTTTGAAAATAGTCACCTCTCCCAACCGAGCCCCGCACCGTCGTGACTCGACATCCAGGTGCTTGAAGGCCTGGGGAATTTATTCTCCTAGACAACCTTTGTAGGCGGAGTTGGCCGATATCTCTGGATTTCGGTGACAACTTATGACTATTGGTGGACCGGGTCAGAAAAACCCCGTCAATAGAAAATGGTGCTAGAAGGAGGGCATGAACTCATCCCCTTCCAGGAATTTTGATTTTACACCTTCTGAGGGTTCCCTGAGTTGTAGTTTCAATAGAAAAACTTTTAGTGGGATTGGGTCTTTTTCCCCAACAAAATTTGAAAGAATCCTTAGGTCTGCCCCTAATCCAAGACGATTTGTCAAACTCGAGCCTTCTGCTCAAAAGAAGCAGACCTCAAAAATCACACCAACCACTATTATCTAGGGATCTTCCATACCTTTGAATACCCAAACTTCTCAGACAATCCGGGTAACCAGTGTCCAAACTACCCAAAATATAGTTCCCCCAATGGCTGCATACTTCGGAAACACCGGGTCCCCAATGGGAACTTTTTCGAGTGTAACCAACGATTTACCCTCTCACCTGGAAAAGATTTTCCCACGATATGAGCACCTAGGCTCACGGACTGTGGAAGAACACTTACAGGCCTACAAAGATGCCATGAACCAACACCGGATCCAACATGAAGATGTTGTGACTCGGATGTTTCCCTTATCTTTAGGACAAAGTGAGTTGAATTGGTACCTTAACCTTCCTGCCAACTCCATAAACACTTGGCAGGATATGGAGGATGCCTTCCTGGCTACCTTTCACGTGCATGTGGACCCTGCCTGGTCCCATAGCTAGTTCATCTCCATTAGGAAGGAACCCAATGAACCTCTTGTAGCATTTAACCATAGGTTCCAGCGCACCTTGAAGCGGTGCACGGGCCCCTAAATCCCATCCCCAGATGTGATCATACAAACCTATCTTAATGCGATGGACCCTTTTGTTGCCACTCTCCTCTGGAGAACAACTGTCGTGGGTGACCGAGACACTTTGGTAAAAGTATACAACCTAGCCCTAGAACCATCCCGTGGTCTCAACAAATCCTCGGGCGGGATTGGAAAAAGAACCCCTTTCAATATGATCCCCGGCGGAACTACATATGCCGGGGGATACAATCCTAATCTGGCAATAGGTGGCCCCTCAATTGCGATGAATCCTCTGCCACCCCTGGTTGACCAACAGGCACGATACGTTTATCCCGCCCTGACCCAGATAGCACCAGGTCTGGAAGTCTTCCCTTGGAACCAGCCACCGCAGACACAGCAAACTCAGACACAACCATCCGAAGTGCCCTTCTTCCAGTAGTCCGTGACTGGAGGATTGCCGCCCTCGACTCTGGCTAATTTTGCTGCCTTCCCGGGAAGCCAACAACAGCCACAGCCGTCACATTGTGACACTAACACTTAGTTGACCGCCAAGGTTGAATCCCTCCGGCGAATGCTGTCCACTCTGACTATGGACATGGGCCAACTGAAGGCGGGGTCCTACGCACCCCAGAATTCAAATTCCTAGAGGGAAAATATCTTCTCCAGCCAATGAAACAATAATGCCGGGGGAAGAAACTTTAACAACGGGCCCAGGCCCAACCAACAGCAGTGGAATAATAATGCTAACACCGGAGGCCCTCCTCCGAACCAAAATGCCAACCAAAATGGCACTGGACCATCCCATTTTACACCAGTCGTAGACTTCTATCCCATGACTAACTGGTGTAGGCTACACGATACAGGTTCGCACAATGAAGTGAATTGTGCCACTTTAGAGAAAGTCATCATGATCTCCCAACTGGACAGGCAGTAATCGCATGATACCGCTCCCCCGGAGCCCCCTGTCTAAGAGAAAACCCATAGTGCCTTCACCTATGACACCATCTTCTTCGGTACTTCCAGGGAAGATGAAGAGGAATCCGAATTGCAGGGATTTTTGGATGAATCCATCCCGCCCATTGAGGCAAATGCCTTTACTAACCCTCGGACTCCATACAACACCCTGAGATAGGTTGGTAAAGGACCAGCTTACACACCCGCACCTCCTATCAAAGACGCTCCTCCCCCCTAGAATAATGCAACTGATCGACCCATCCCTCCAAAAGGTCCTAGCCCTAACCAAGTGAAAGACCTTGCCGAGGAAAATCACCTGTTCCTAGGAGGAAGATTCGATATCATGAAGGCGTTAGAGAAAACCACAACCTCCATGACCTTGATGGAGGTTTTGCTAAATTGTCCTGAATAGAAGAAGTCTCTTCTGAAGCTCCTAGGCAACCTGGAAGCCATTAGCCACCCACCCAAGAATGTCTCATTCGAAGATGCTAACGCGACTGTCTTTCGGGGAAACAATGAAGATCCACCTTTCTTACTAGGCCTGAACATTTATGACAAAAATATACACAACTGCTTAGTAGACTTTGAAGCTTTGGGAAACATCATGCCCTTGACCATTTTCCAGAAGCTTGGACTCCACCCCACCTCGTCTAATGGCGCAATAATCCAGCTGGATAAGACTGCTGTAAAAATGGTGGGAGAATTGAAGAACATCTAGATACACCTTATCCAGGACCCCAAGATAGCCAGCATCATTGACATCCAAGTGGTGGACATCCCAGAAACCTACGGGATGTTACTAAGTCAGAATTGGTCTAAGTCCTTGAATGGATACTTTTTGACCGACTTCACCCACTTATGGCTTCCGTGGGAAGGAGAATCCAACAAGATCCGGGTCGAAAGTGAACCCCGGATGAAGCAGGCCCTTACCAAAGTTGGAAGGGTCAATGAATTCCTTTTCTTTGAAACTTCTCTGGGGGTGTACCAACCTCTTGAAATATTAACATTCAATTTTATCCCTGGAGAGGATCCCGTCGTGCTGAAAAAGGCGCAGGACTTAGAAGAAAAGCTGAGAGTTGAAGTTAACTCTCAGGGTGCCACAACAACTCTTTCCACACTCTTGTCCAGCACTTGGTGCCGAGTGCACTACCAAAAACATTCAGAGCATGAGTGCGAACCATGTCTCTCGATTGCGAACCGACAACTCGATGCCTTCCGGAGTAAACGTACAACTGATTCCCCGGGACCTAGTACTACTATGGGAGGCGCTCCTTTGGTGCCATTCCCCCAGGAATCTTAGGTTCAAACACCTCCAGAAGTAAATCCCACTCCCCTGCTGATAGTTCCACAAAGAATCCGTAAACCGCCCAACAATAATCCAAAGAAAACTCCCCCTCCCCAGCCCCGAACTACAAACAATGACTTATGGACCTTGAAGTTTGACGGGTCCCGATCCAAACAAGGCTGTGGGGCTGGGGTAGAGTTGATCAACCCATGAGGGAAATCCTTCCTCACATCCTACAGGCTACAGTTTAACTGTACAAACAATGTAACAGAGTATGAGGCTTTGGTCCTAGGACTCTTATTTACATTAAGGAAATGTATCACCCACCTCCGGGCTCTAGGTGATTCAAAGTTGGTTGTCAAGCAAGTCTGGAGTCAATACACATGTCATGATAAAAGGCTGGCTGCATACCGCAACCGGGCTTGGAGTCTTACTGAAGATTTTGATGCCTTTGGCATTGACCTTATTCCCCGGTGACGGAACTATGTCCCGGATGCCCTCGCCATTTCCGCTAGCACACTTGAGCCAATCGCCGACTCACGACTCCAAAGATTTTTAGTTGAGATGGTCCCCACCCCGTCCATTCCAGATAATGTTACCCACTTTCAGGTTTTTGAAGATGATCAGCATATCCTGGCCTTCATGGCGAACATTGGTGTCTTTGAGGATCAGATAGTGGAGGACCGAGACCATGATGATACCGGATAGGGTGATGAAGATGATGGGATCATGGATTTACCCTCTAACACCATCCCTAAGGGGATGGTCGCGCTAGAATGAATCTTTGACTCAGACCCCCGGGCCCATGAGAAGATGTCATCCTCCTCTGAGGGAGGAAAGTTTGAAAAGGTTAACATCGTCCAGCCCAGTGAAGAAAAGATCATTCACATCGGTACCTCCTGTTCCCCTGAGGAAAAGGAGAAGATTCTCATGGTTCTCCGAGAATACATCGACGTAATCGCCTAGGGTTATGAAGACCTAAAGACATATGATACATCCATCATGACCCGTACTATTCCCCTGAAACCAGACGCTAAGCCCTTTCAACAAAAGCAAAGACCAGTTAACCCACTGATAGAGCCTCTGATTCGTTAAGAGGTAGAAAAACTACTGTCAGCCCAGATAATCTTCCCAATCCGGCATACTACATGGGTCGCCAACCTAGTCCCAGTAAGAAAGAAAAATGGTGAGATCCACCTTTGCGTGGATTTCCAAAATTTGAACAAGGAATCTAAAAAGGATAATCACCCTCTCCCCTTGTTGGATGAGGTGTTGCAGATAGTAAATGGATCCCAGATGATGTCTTTCTTAGATGGATATTCGAGATACAACCAGGTCATGGTCAAGTATGAGGATAGAGAGAAAATAACATTTACCACCAAGTGGGGAACGTTTGCATATAGAAGGATGCCCTTTGGTTTGATCAATGCAGGGGCTACGTTTCAGAAGGCCATGGACATTGCGTTCGAGGGCCTCGTGAATCGGTGTATAATCATCTACATGGATGATTTGACCGTCTTTTCCCAGAACAGACGTGATCATGCCACCCACCTCGCTCAGATCTGTGAATGATGTCACCGATATGGAATATCCCTTAACCCAAAAAAGTGCATATTCAGGGTCACCAAAGGGAAGTTGCTTAGGCATATCATCTCTGAGAAGGGCATATCCATAGTCCCTGATAGAGTTGAAGCATTGCTGAACTTACAAATGCCTGGCAGCAAGAAAGAGATGCGATCCTTCTTCAGAAAAATCAACTTTGTACGATGATTCATTACAGGATTTACAAAAATAGTTAAACCACTCAACGAAATGATGAAGAAAGATACCAAGATTGAGTGGAGTCCTGACGCAAAATGGGCATTCGCCCAGATCAAACAAACAATAACAGAGGCACCTGTCCTGGCTAGTCTGGACTATTCCCTTCAATTTTATATTTATTTATTTTCTTCACCGTATTCTACCATGGTAGTGTTGACCCAAAAGGTTGAAGGGGAGGAATGACCAATAGATTTCATGAGTTCCCCCTTTAAGAATGCCGAAGTCCGGTATTCACCGCTGGAAAAATAGGCCTTTGCTCTAGTTCACGCCGTGAAGAAATTCTAGCATTATATTCTCCAGAGAAAAGTGCATGCTATCATTCCGGACCAAGCCGTAAAATCTCTACTGATGCAGAGTGAATTGGGCGAGAGACAGGGGAAATGGATGGCCATGCTCCAGGAATATGACTTAGAGATGCAGCCCATGAAAATAGTCTGGGGCCAGGGACTAAGTCGAGTGATCGCAAAAGAGACTCCCCACATAGAATGTCAGACTTACACAGTGGAGTCCATTACGCAAGACCCATGGTACACCGATTTGGTATACCTACTACTGAACAACCGATGCACGGAGGGATTATCTTCCCACAAACGCCGCGCCTTGCGGATGAAAAGTGCCCACTTCATGATCAAAAACTCCATGCTTTACCGTAGAAACTAGGAAGGAGTGTACCTCCGGTGCATCGATAGAGACTAAGCTATGAAAATAATTGATGAATTCCATGGATAGTTTGGAATCAGGCATGGCTCAGCTGACACCATTGCCCATCAGATCCTTTGGGCCAGATATTATTGGCCCTACATATTCAAAGATGTCTACGCTCATGTTAGGAAATGCCATACCTATCGAACTACAGTGCATCGTGAGCGTAACCCAGCCATGCCTCTACACCCAGTCTATGAGGCTAGACCCTTCACCCAGTAGGCATTCGACTTCATCAGAGAAATTAACCCCAACTCATCTGCCAATCACTGATATATTCTAACTGCAACTGATTATTGCACTCGGTGGTCTAAAGCTATACCTTGCAAAAACAACATGGCAGACATAGTTATCTAGTTCTTGGAAGAAAACATCGTCACAAGGTTCGGGATGCCCTTTGCCTTAGTATGTGACAATGGCCCGGAATTTTCTTCAGCACAGTTACTCGAATGGACCTACAATCAGAAGATCACATTGAAGTTTTCCAGCAACTACTACCCCCAGGGGAATGGCATTGCTAAATCAACAAACAAGAATCTACTTGATGTGATCAGACATCTGTTAGAATAGAATCCCTGGGATTGACATCAAAAGTTGAGATTCACCCTCTAGGCGGATCGCATTCACATCAAAGTTGCCCTGAGAACATCCCCGTTCCACTTGGTTTATGGTCAAAACCCTGTATTCCCAGTCAACTTACAGATCCCAGTTTTATAGTTTATGTAGGAATTTAACAATAGGGATGACATTTTGGAGGTTCGACTTTTGAATCTGGTGCAAATGGAAGAACAGTGAGATGTGGCTCTTGAACACTTTACGCGTCATCAAGCAGTGGTAAAAGGATGGTTTGACAGTAGAGCCCAATACAAGGCTTTTCAAATTTCGGACCTAGTCCTATTGTGGGACAAGGCCCGGGAGAAAAAGGGAAAGCACACCAAGTTCCAACGGCTCTGGCTCAGACCATACTTGATCTCAGAAATCTGGGGGGCAAATACTTACCACCTTAACACTCTGACTGGGGAACCTGTCGCATTGCCTGTCAATGGGCAATTTCTTAAACACTATTTTGAATGAGGGTAAGTTTGTCCAAAGTTGTATTCTATGTAAATATCTGCCTATAAATATCTCTTCTGGGTGCCTTGTTTCGAGGTGTCCTACCTTGTAAATACTCTGGTTGGCTGTCTTCCGGGATAGCCCCCTTTCTGTTGTTTCTATTGTCGCTTTCGATTCTTTTGGTCCCAGCGTTTTGTCCTGTTTTGCAGGAATTGGAATGCTTTGCATAACTTTGGCCTCTAGTGCAATGTCTATGGCATGGTGAACTTTAGAATCTATCTTTAGCATGGTGGAATCAGCCCGGTCTCCGAGAATGTTTTACAGGTTATGGCACATTTTGAGCGATCTCCATTTGGTGTTTTCTCTGGGAGTCTGGTAATCAGTGAATATAAATAATATAAGGAACAAGTAATCAGACACGCCGGAGGTAGATCGATCATACTGATTGGTTGACCCACGTCTAAAAATCTAACGAAATTCTTCCCAGGTCTGAAGTTTTATCCTCTGTTCAAACATCTAAATATAGGTGGACAGGTGAAAGAAGTACCACCATTTGAAATTAGCTAAGCTTAGGCTCAATGGTGAAAGAAGTACCACCTTCCCCACCTGGAAACAAATAAAATAGTAAGAGAAAAAGCGGGACTAAACTCTGGTCTCCGGGAGGAAGGGAGCGAATTGATGACTGGTTCAATGCAATTAGTGCCTCTTCTCTATTCCTCCCAAAGGTCATCGGCTTGGTTTCCTTTCAAAGCACACACGACACCACTGATGAAGGGTTATGGACTAACTCCTGTGTGGTTGGGTTCCCTCAGATATGTTTCTCCTTGTCTGTCAGACGCTTCGGGAGGCGGCTTGTTCCAGTTGTGCTAACCAGAGATTCTATAGTTCTCAAATGCGATAAGGAATTTGTCCTAGATAGTCACCATTTGTTATGCCCTGCATCCCCATCCCTACATTTTGTGTGCAAAATGTTGGGTCCCCCTTTTCACTTTTGTTTTTGTTTTTTCTTGAGGCTTCGCCTGGTCTTCCTTTTTCTTTTTTCTTTCTTTCTCTGGGGTTTTCTTCCCCGGAGTGTTGTTTTCTTGGTTTGGTTTTCTCCTCAGGGACTCCGGTCCCGGAGGTGGTTCTTCGGAGGGAACCAGATTCTGAACTCCGGGATTCTTCACCATGATGTTCTCATGGGCATCGTCATGCAGAATCCCCAGGCCCAGAGTCTGGAGGTTTTGCCTAACCTGGGATCTCCGGAAGGAGGAGGATTACTTTTTACTGCGGGTATAAATAGAACTTATCTGTAATTTTCACACTTACCATGATTAAAACCTTCAAGCACTTAGAGAGAATTAGAGTGATTTCAAATCGATTAGTAAAGCATTTGCAGAGAGTTTGTGATAATCAAAGCTTAACACCTTCTATTGTTCTCAGGCAAACGCAAGTGCTTCGTGGTGGTGACTTTGACAGCTTGACGATTCGAGTTGTTGCAGAGTTGTTTCAGTAATCCCTTCTTTTCCTCCACCTTCTGCATTTTTAGGTTGGTGTTTCTGCCTTCCCTCCTCTCTATTTTTCTTCCGCTTTTTGTTTTTTCCTTTGTGTTGTGCTTGGTTTTTGTTTGTTTTGTCTTGTTTCATTTCTCGGTCATTTCCACCTTCATTTCTAGTTTTGCCGCCCATTGGTAGCTCGGTTCTGCCAAAGGGTTTTCCACCCTCTGTGCAGAGGTAGTTTCTGTAAAAATAGGATGGACATAGTGTAAATAGCGTGTAAGTATGTTTCTGCCTTCATTTCTGGTTTTCCCGTAGGAGTCGTCCCGTGTGTATATTCATGTATATATGTGCATATCTGTAGGTAACCCTTGTATATCTCCTCCTTTCCATGTATATATCCCTTGGCTCTATGTATATCCTCCCAAATGGCTTGACAAGCTGGTCGAGTCACCTTTGCTTCTATTTTTTTGCCTCCAAGCTTGCTTCAAGGCAGAAAACCACCTGTTTGAAACTCGGCTCTCAACCGGTCTCAAACAGGCGGTTTTTTCTCTCCTCCATCAAGGCTGTCAGGGCCTCATTTATTTCCCATGCGCACAATTACTTCCAGCCAAGTAGCTTTCCCTTTTCGCTCATTCAGACAGTTGGCTCTGCCGTCATCACCATCACATCCATTTAATGCCAATGCACGTGGCACCCATGTGGGCTTAACAACTTGCCTTTTTAATACATCCTTGCTAACGGTTAGTTCTCCGGGCCTTGGGCCTCTTGCCACCATCCATCTCGTGTCCTTACCAAGTGTGAGAAAATCCCTAGACCCGGATGTATAATGAAGATTGAGTTTGAGTTCTTCTTTTTGGTTACTTTTGCATGATACTAACATTTTCAGGAAAGCAAACATCACGGTGGTAAGTTCTCTGGACCCCGAAATAATTAATTTGACAAACATGTTCTGATGGTCGTCTTGTGTCACAGGTTCTCGGACTTCATCTTACAAACATGTCTGAAGGATCTGCATCATCTCCTCCTAGAAGTCTGAAACTACCGACCACAATAGAGACTAGGGCCACCGTGAAGTCAAAAATGGAGAAGGCCCTGGCCAAGCTGCCCCTCACCATGAAGTTTGTACAAGAAAATGAGATTGTGGGCTCAAAGATTGAGTCCAAGGTAAAACTGATGACCGACACCAGTGTCAGGACTTGGGCAGAAATGCAGGTCCTGGTAAAGATCATGCACATCCAGCAACAGGCTGGAGATCCATTGGCAATTAACTTCGGGAACTCTGGAATCCTCCGGGCTGCCCACTACAACTCTTCTTTCTGGGCCGTTATGCTCACGGCCACGGAGCCCACAGGATACCCCACTCCACTGGTGTCTCTCGACCCAGTCACCTTCCAAGCGGGCATGGGGATCCCATAGTTTTCCAAGGCCTCAGTGGTCATAAGGACTGATGCCTTAAAGCAATTTACGCAACTAGAAGATGCTGCCCTGGTATACATGAATACCCATTGGCTTAAGGTCCCAAAGAGGGACCCAAAAAGAATTAAGATAGAGATTCCCCGCTCTGAATTCAAAGAGAGCATCCAGATTGGGATGATAGCATTGGCCCGGGTCTTCGGGAAACCCTCCGCCCAGGAATTTGCAAAATAGATGTACTATTTCCTCCTTGGCATCGCCACCAAGGAGGGATTCTTCGAATGGGCCACCATAATCTCCAATCACATCGATTCTGGGTTCCGGCAGCTGGACCAAAAGAAGAAGTTCTTCATGTCTTCTTATGTTTTCTGGGCACTGGCACAACAAAGGCCCCATTCCAACGGCCTACTCACTTACGGAGTACTCGGGATTGGCCCGGGACAAAAGGCGCCATGGGACCATTTCCCACAAATTCAATGGGAAGCCAGTTTCCCTAGTTTCTGCCGAGTAAACAATGTGTTCGTTTACTATCATCTGCTTACACCAACCCGGGATGTCGGATACCGCCTGTCCACTGAGGTGATGAAATTGGTTAGCAGTTATGGGAACTAATATATTCAATTCTAGTAGCACTCATACATTAGGATCGCCAGCTTCTCTACGAAACCTTACTTGTTGCCCAGGCATTGTGGGGACAAGATCGTGCTGCTGGAGTATTGCCGGCAAATAATAGAACTGCATACCTTCTTGGCCCATAAGAAGGTCCCCAACGTCTCATTCCCAATCTCCTTTGGGAACTACACATGCAGTCTGGCCGCCACGAAGGAGGCAGATAATGAGCTGAAAAGTTACAACTTAAAGGAATTCTATTTGGCATGGAGGAATTTTGATCGGCATGGCCGAATTGCAACGGCACTGCCCCGGGCTTCAGAGCCGCATCGAATACATATGGAGGACTTCTAGGTAGATTTCCAAGATGACGTGGATGTGCAGAGTAGGAACTATGTTAGAATGATTGCCAGAATGATGCAGACACTCCGGCTCTAGAAATTCCTGGCCGACTTCTCAGACGCCACCCCCACAGAGGATCCCCAGTACAAAGAAAAGTGGATCGATAAAAGGGCCCTGCCACCAGTAAATTGGGCCGCACAAGAGGAGCCCACAATTGAAGAATTTACTCGGGAAGTAGTAGAGCAAAGCCACACCTACTTTAAGAAGGTGTGCCCTGAGAGTACCCGCTGAGCAGCCCAACCGGCCCCAAAGGTAACACCACCACCTCCACCAAGTTTAACTCTGGGGGCCGGGACTTCTTCAAAGGAGGAAGATAAGGGAAAGGGAATAGATACATCCCCTTCTATGAAAGGAGTCCCCATTATGGAGCAGATAAAGCAGTCTGTGGCGGCCTCTCAACAAATGAGAGAGTAGTTAATTACGAGGCTGGGCACCCCACCAATGATGACCAGACCTCCTCGTCCTCCATCCTCCCCATCATTGGCAGCCTTAATAGTCAAGGTGACAGGGGTGGATCCACTGGAAGTAGTGGGAATAAAAGATGCGGGACCCCCTCTAGTCACTCGGGGGAAGAGGAAGAACATAAAATAGCCTGAGGTAGAACTAACGCCGGTAGTGTCCCTCCCAAAAGAAGTAGAGATTCTTTCTTCCAGTTCCCCAGAACCGGAGAAAGAAACAGAACCTGCGGAAGTCCCAGACAGTCCCCCTCCTGAAGAAGAGTTTGATTTATTTGCAGCCGATGACTTCGGCAATTTGCAGGGGGACAACACACAAGAAGAGGAAAAAGTCTCGGAGGTAGAATCGAAAGCTACAGAACAAGAAGAGCAGCAAACAGAAGAAAAGGAGCCAGAACCAAAAATTATTTCTGGGGCTCAAGCAGTGCAAGGTCTGGGAGTGGACCAATGAAAAAGTGAACAAATGGCATCCGCTGGGTAAGCCAGACCCGGACCTTCGGGAGCAACCGTAACCCCAGCCGTCGCATTCCAAGGGCAACTCCCAGGAACCTCTTTTGGGCGGGTGATAACAGCGGCCCAAACTTTGAACCTTGGCCCGACACCTCCCCTACTACCTGAAGAGGTGCGAAAAGAAGAAGAGGCCCAAGAAGAAGAAAAGGCAAAAGAAAAAGAAGAA
>MU227465.1:2020142-2045565 GCA_018584345.1 Thuja plicata | reverse complement strand
AAGAATGTTGCTGCCAAGGAAGTTGAGGCAGGGAGGGAAACAGATGAGGTTCTCATTGAAGAAGAGCAACAGCCACCGGACACTGGGAGAGAATTGGGAGAATAGATTATGGTAGGAAAGCCACCTCTCCCACCCCAATGGCTAGTAGAGAGTAGAAAGAGAAAGGCTCAGTCCGCTCTGGTGATTCCTCCCTCCCTGGCTGAGATGATGGCCCTAGCCCAGGCCCCGCCAAAAGAAAAGAAGGCTCAGACAGTTCATACTCTATGAACTCGGCCGGGCGGAGAAACAGTTGTCGTTGTCACAACTCCTCCCCCAGACGCTGATGAAGCAACTACAGACCCCGCAGATTACAATATTGCAGAGGTATTATTGGGCAAAAGTGGAAAATAGGGCGAGGTTGATTTGCTGAAGGAAGCAGCAAGGGAAGTGGAGGCCCGATATGAAAAGTAGGCCCAGAGGATCAAAGCGGAGAAAGAAAAAAATGCAAACCTTATGGGGTTGCTTACCAAGCTGGCCCGACCCATCAATGTCGCTCTCCTAGAGACCTCCATAGCAGAAGAATTACCGCAGAGCGACATAGACTCCCTGTGAGTAATGAAAAAGAAATCCCAAGTAGTGGACGAATGTATCGCCCTACAGATAGGAAACACCCAGCATTTCCTGGTGTCCACTCTCCTAGATTTATACTCAGCCCAGCAAGTCATTCATCAAGCAGAAGCGCTGATTGAGCAGTGGGAGAGTGACATCAAAAATTACCAAGCGTGGAAGGTAGAGCTCAAAGAGCTCCTCACCTTGGGAGAAGATCTAGTTTCTGAATCTAGAATTCTGGGTGAGGAATCATTTGATTTTGTGAGGGCTCAGCACGCCAGACTTGACCTCAGATTGGAGGTAGCCAAGCAACTGGTAGAGTCCTTGCAGGGGAAGGTAAACATTGTAAAATATCCTTCTAATTTATACAATTCTTATGTAATAAAGATTTTCGGGGCTGACCCCCTTAGTACAGATACGTATACCCCCAAAGATTCATTTTTGGGGAGTTTTGATGAAATAATGAACTCCCGGTATCAATCCCCGGAGGGGATAGATGGGGCCCAAATGGAAAAATTGACCGAAATGATACTTAAGGGCCATGATGCGGCAAGAATGGCGGGGGAGTTCAAAGAGAATGTTCTGGACCTGGGGGAACAAATTGAAGTCGCCAAATGCACCAGGGCTAGCCTGAAAGGAATAGATGAAGATGGCATTTCCTTCCTCCTCCAGGCTTTGAACGACAATCAACAGCCTTGAACTTTCTCCAGAGGCCAGGAAAAAAAACTCACATTGAGTATTCTTTTTTCTTTTAGGGGACGTAAGTTCCCAGATCCCAAAGTCCCAAATCCAAAGTTTTGTATTCTTTAAAGTGATCTGCGTCCCGGTCCCCGAGGCCGACCGGTCATTTTTAGAGGAGATTAATAAAGAATGTCAGAAGGTAGTTGGGCACATGAAGAGGCATTGGCTCGGTAGTTGGTTTTCTGACAGGGTGGTCTTCTTGAGGCACCACTCAAGGGTACACCTGGCACATTGGAGGCAGGGCGCCGCATTTCCTATTTATGAGACATGTAGCCTCGGTCCCCGGGGGACCTTCTTTCTTCTTCCTCCTCTTTGGCTCTCTTCTCGAGACTGATTCTCCCAATGTATATTCTTATCTTATTCTTCTGACATGACAGACCTATTCCGTCTCCAAGTCTTTTGTAGGGTGGCACAGGTAGTACTGGCCCCCAGATATTGTATTTTATTGAAAAATGATGTAAATAGGGTTAGGGTTAAGAGTTGTATAAATAGGTAGATCGGCCCATTTCCAAGGGTCGGAAAAATTAATAATTTGTTGTCCATAGAAATAGCAAAAAGTGATTTTTGAGTTTAAATTGCAGAGCTCAATGCTCCATTGTTCTGTTATCATTAGTTAGATGCTCCCTTGGAGCCACCATTGTATCACGCACCAGTGCCTGCTGGAAGGAATATTAATAAAGAAGGAAGGATTCTTGGCTATGATGTTGTTAGCATTCCCACTTCTGAGTTAATGGTATTTCATGTCTTAATATTCTGTATGTCCTTTGTTCTGATATGTTAAAGTATATTAACGACCTCTTTATTCCCGCTACTGATAAAATGCTAACTAATGGTTGTGTATTTATTCATTTTTTAGTGTAGTCTTTCAGAGTATTGTTGATGTTCCAGACATTTTAGCATGACTGTAGTTGGATGAAACGTTTCTAACCCTACAAGATCTTTTACATTTTATTTGCTAAGTGTAGAATGCTCTGGGAAACCCTTACTATATCGAATCTCTGGGAGAATGAGTTGAAGAAACCAGCTATCCGCCTTTGAAAATAGTCACCTCTCCCAACCGAGCCCCGCACCATCATGACCCGCCATCTAGGTGCTTGAAGGCCTGGGGAATTTATTCTCCCGGACAACCTTTGCAGGCGGAGTTGGCTAATATCTCCGGATCTCGGTGACAACTTATGACTGTTGGTGGACCCGGTCAGCAAAACCTCGTCAACAACGAGTAGAGATAAGGTATCACTCAATCACTCAAGGTGATTACATTTACATTATAAGCTTTACAGGATCTGTTATCAACAATTAGAGATTGCATTCACTATCAGATCAATATTTTTATTGTAGTTGCATTCTAACAACTGCATCACAACTAAAATCCTTTTGTAGAAGGTGGACTTAACAGTTCTTTGATAAATCTCTTAACAGAGTGCACACCTAACGGTGTTGTTAAAGCTTCAAATGAAGTAGATCCTAACAGCTCTCTACTCTAATACTCTTAATAGGGTAGATCATCATAAGTGATCAATTGTAAGCCTTTACCAGCTCCCTTCTTATCTCCAGATAGTGAAGTTTTGTGGGTAGACATCCCCACTGTATTTTTTACTTCCTAACAGGAGTTTTCTGCGATATCATATCATGTGTTGTGTGTTATTTGTTTTCATGAATGTTTCTTGAATGTTTACACATGTAAAGAGCTTATATTATGATTTCACATACATATAGAAAGATGAACAATATATAAATAGGAATATACAAATCTAATGACTCAAAGGTTAATGGGCCAACCACATAAAAAAATTTAGAGGTATTGATTCACCCCTCCCCTCTCAGTACATCATTCCAATAATTCTAACAATTGGTATCAGAGCTAATTCTTTTTCTTAAAAATCTTAAAGACTTAAGATAAAAGATCAACACAATGGAAAAGTATAGACTGGACAAGACTATTGAGAATGAACAATAAAAAATTCAGATTTACTATGAGTAGTATAAAGAGACAAGAGTAAGCATGAGAAAGTTTCTTGATGAAAAAAAGATCATGGAAACTAGGCTTAATGAAAAATATTATCAAGAAGAGGAGATCCTAGATTACTTCAACTATACTGAATTATCAACAAGCAAAGCTTTAGACACATCAGTAGAAGAGATCACAATTCTACAAGAAGTCAATCTAAATATGACAGAGAAAATCAAGATGCTACAAACTGGTCAAGACTCTCAGATGGTAATAATGATTGATGTCATGAATGAATCAAGAAAATTTGAATCAGAGAGAACATTGGCTATTGATGAGAGGAGGAAAATCACTAAGAAGCTACAAGAAAAATAATCAGAGATTCAAAGACTTACTGATCATCACCATGAGATTACCAGCCAGATTATTCTTATGAGTCAAGAGGCAAACAAATTAAATACTAAACTCATTGAAAGAATATAGATAATCAGTGAGCTAAGGGAAGAGAATGAGAAACTAAAGCATGAAGTCAAAAGTCAGAATCAACACAATGAATTGATCAAGAAAGTTGAAGATAGCAATAAAAGAATGCATGATTTCCTTGACAGTCAAAGAAGATTCAACAACTAAATAGGAATAGGGTACACTGACAATGGAGAATCATCTAATCAATCAGATTGAAAAGGAATGTTTATACAACTCTAAGGACCAAGAATCTATCATGCAATAACTATGGAAAACTAAGCCACACCTCAAACATTTCTAGAAACAAAATGAAAGGTATTCCTCAATCACAATCTACTTTCATTGGTAATTGTTATAAATGTCACAAGCAAGGACATAAGGCATATGAATGCAGATCCGAGATGACAAAGCCAAAGAAGGAAAACTACATGGACAAGTACCATCGTACCTACAAAATGAATAGACATACATATCAGGAATGTTGTAAAAAGAATAAGAAATCATGGCCACCAAAAGAATCAGATAATGGCTACAAACTGACAAGAGTAGGTGACTCATATGTTTGAGACTATAACACATGGTTAAATTGCACAACATGTGGAAGGTATGTTCATATATCTACCAACTGTATGAGAAAATGGACTAGAAAACCAAGAGGATGGTTCAATCTACGTATGTCATGTTTACATTGTCATAAGGTTGGACATGTGATAAAAGATTGCAAAGACCGACTGACAGAAATAAGCACTTATCCCAATGGAAACACCATTGATGAAATAAAGAAGATGAGAAACAAGATGTGGGTAAAAGCCACAAACATTGAAGGTGCTTGAACAAGGAATGCAAATGATGACACCCCATCCAATAGATCTGGTGGCATCACTATCTCCAACCAAATTGCACAAGTAAGGAACTGCATTATGACAAGTTATATTATGCATCAGTTCCATTTACATATTGATCATATAGACAAAATTAGCATTATTGAAGATGCACTATATTGTTACTTGTAATATTATTGAAAAACAATGATTGGTTAATGGGTAAAAATTAGCATTAGTGAACACACATAGAAAATTTAACACTACTTACCGAAATATATCGGTCATTACACAAAAGCCAAGTCGCTAAGTGTAAACCGACAGACATCAGTAATCCTTGAGCCGACAAAAGTTGTCATCGCCATTTTACTGACAATCATTGGTGAAGTCACCAAATCTGCGAGCAATCTTGACACTTTACGCCTACACCAAAGATGTTATTTATGTCTCAACCGATGAACTTAGTCTTTGTATACCGATGATTTGTTGGACATTAATGACAAATTAGGGCACAAAAGTTATAAAAGTGCTACAGAAGAACTCATTTTGCACTCACAAATTTCAAACAACCAAGCAGAGCTAAGCAGAGTGATTGGGGAGAAAATTGAAGTGTGACCTCAGTAAGATTTTAACTCAACTCAAAGGATTTACAAGTGATCAAAGAGATTCAGTAAGTACCTATATTCACTGACCACACTGTTTAAATTACGGAAAGCCCTAAATTTCTAAAAATGATGGCATCTACTTCTAGAGGTTAAAAGTTTAAAAATGATAAGAAGAAAATGATCAATCTTATCAACAGAGGCACTTGTGTTGAACCTAAATACAAGTTGCACCTAGAAATCACATCACAACCTGATGATTCTGGAGTATTCTCCAAAATTCTACCTAGGGTTTTTATGGTAGAGGACGTAAGGTCCTATATACATTACAAGATCTCGGAATTAGGAGATCTGGACCTAGATAATGCTTATAGGGAACTTTGTGATGAAGTTGGAAACCTAAAAGAAGAACACAAGCATCTGGAAGTGAAAGGTCTCACAAATGCATTACACTTTCCTAGAGTTTTTAAGATAGAATGGATAAAGATAGTTCTCAACAGAATGCATAACCAAAAATTATGGCTCAATAAGCCAAAACAAATAACAAAGGATGTTATTCATGCAGTTACTGGATATCCTATAACTAAAAAACTACAAGCTCACAAGCACCCATCTCTGAAGGAAGTGGAAAAGCCAACTGGTGCAAAATTAGACAAGAGAGGTCTCAAGGTTAACACTATCATCGATGAAGAACTCAAGTTTAATGCATGTGTGGTAGGATACAAGATCTTCCAGGAAAACAGAATGAACAGCATATCAAGTACTGCTATGAGCATAGCTTATAAGATCATCAAATAAGGAAAGAAGATGGATCTTGCAGAGATTTTGTTGAATCAACTCGAGGAGAACATGAACACCTTAAGATCTTCAAGAAAAAACATTTGTAATTTTGGTTCCCTCATTATGTGCATATTCTTTTACTTTGAAGAATACTTTCCTTTCGTAGGAAAATTAGTATGGGATACAAGAAAACCGGTCACCATGCAGGTATGTGAGAATATAGAGTCATTAGGAACATATTTTGATGACCTAATGAATGAGTAATTCAAAGGATTTAAAGAAAAGATGCAAGAAAGAACTAGGATACTTGAAAGTTTGATAGAAGAATACAAAGAGGATATGTGTTTTATGGTAGATACTGATTTTACCCATATCAAACCAATAGTACCTAGGAAATCCTAGCAATGACATTTAGAATATGAGATCAAAACAAGACAAGCCACTGAGTGCCTCAAGGCACTATTGAATGAACCAGTTGACAAAAAGCAAGCAAGATTTGGCACTTATAAAGAAGCCAAACCAAAGATCAAGACAAATCTTACTATCAAGAAAATTATAAAGAAGATGAAAAAAATCGTTAAAAAGTTAACCAAGCAATTTGCAGTTACTGAAGAAGGTGAAGAGGAAATAGAAGGAAAGGAGGAACAAACCAAAGGCCAGTCACCTATCAGTGAAGAAACATAAAAGAATGATTTAGAGGGTACACGATCAGATTGACCACCTCCACCTCCACCTAAGAAAGCAAGAACAACAGCCGCTTCAAGAACAAGAAGTAAAGTTGCAAAGGAACCAACTCCTTGACCACTTGAGAAAGGTAAAGTGATAACCTACAAGAGAAAACTGGTCTCATCTAAGGAAATACAGACCAAAAGGAGGAAATGGGTTAGGACAAAAGAGGATCTAGAAGACACAGCTATGGATGAAGCTGACATAGATGTGCAAAAGGGGAAAGAACCCTTGATTCCAATGATAATTGATGAAATTAGTAAGAATATCTTAGAATCACCATCTATCTTTGATCCTAACATTAGGAAATGGTTAAAGTTTGATCTAGAGGATCAAAACATGATAGAAGATGCTATTATAATTAAAATGTGAAAACATAATTATGTTCCACTACAATTCTCAGAATATGACGTTCCTAAGGAAATATTAGCAAGATTGTCTACTAGATGGACATTTTCTCTACATCAAGTAAAATAAATAAAAGAAAGACTACTTGTTACTCATATGCCTTCAGATTCAAAGAAGGAATATAAATAAGTGAGATGATGAAGAAATATGAGAAGCAGTTCTCACCAAAAATGAGAGCATATGAATTTCTCAAAGGGAAGCTAATTGATCTTGATCAAGACACCATTAAAAAGTGGTGCAAGATACTTAACCAACCCATTAAGGAAGCTATCCCAGAGAAGGAAAACATCATCATCAAGGATATACAAGATGACTCATCTGTGGAATTGGATAAAGAAGAGAGTGATCCAGCAGGACCCAAACATACTAAAGTTATAGATGAAGTATGGACTGACACTACTCTTGACAAAACACAGAATGGGGAAAGCCAGATTCCACCAAGTCCAATTCATATTGACTTGAATAATGAAGAAGAGGTTACCAAGGTAGATTTGACAATAAAATATAACATAATTGATGATATCAATGATGAATCAAGGTTGGATAACATTATCAATGACACTACAGGAAAAGACCCTGCAGAAGAAGTGCAAAAGGATGAAGATATCAATGCTACATAAGGCAATACTGATGAACAAGATACAACTATTGACACTACCAAGGTCAATACGCCGACTAACATGAAAATTTTAATACAAGCTATTGACATTGAATCAAGTCAAGAGAAATCATCTAGGAAAGATGATGATATACCCAAGGACACAAGTAATGAACAAAATAAAAATTCATCAGACACTCCAAAAGATACAGATATAGAGATGAAGGATGCAACTGACACTCCACAAGAGGTGTCTACTGATAAAGACAAAGGAGTAGATAATAAAATAGATGAAACATTGAGAAAAGATGAAGAGAAAGAAAAGAGTGAAGAAGTCAAGTAGGATGAAAGCATGAAAGAAAATGAAGCTAAATATATTTATACACCCAAGGCCAATGAAGAGATGTCTTCACAAAACCAACCAGTGGACTCAGTACATAAACAAAAAGATGCCTCATCTTCTCAACCCTCACCTACAAAATCCATCCAATCTCAAGGTTTACAAATGGTAGTACCCCAATTTGCCTCCCAGCCAAAGAAAAAGAAAAAGAAAGTAATGAAGAAAGATATCTTGGTGGTAACACTTGATGAGGTAATTGAGATACCTAGGTGCGATGTATACACTTCTGATACTAAAGCACTTGAAAAGTTTGGAGTGATGTGTCAGAGAAAATCAATTCAAGAGAAAATGAAAAAGGCACATAGGGAAGCCCAAGCAATTCATAAAGCAAGAGAAATTCTAAATCAACTTGTTCCAGATATCAAAATTGAAGATAACATATCAGTCATGGAATAAATAGAATTTCTTACTAACGTCGTCACAAATCAAAATGTTGATGCAGAGAAGGAAATGGAAGAACAGGCAGAAATGAGGTATCAACACAAATTAGTTGAGAAGATCAGCCAAGAAGTGGCAGAGAACAAGGTAAATCTCTCTGAACTAGCAAGTGAATTAGAACCTATGATTGCTGAAGTTGTTACCTTAGTTCAGAAATTGTGCACACTAGAAAATTTCACAAAAGAAAATAGTGAAAAGCTATCACAACTAGATTCAGATCTAATAGCTAGTGCACTAAGTTTAACCTCTGATGTAAACACAATAAAGTGGCATCATGAAAAGATCATAGAGGTAAATAGATTGAGACAAGAGATATGGGATGTAGAGACACAATTCCAAAATGAGGTTACAGAGCTACAAGCTCACATATTGCCAAATCTCACCACTCTGCAACAACATATTACAGATGCAAGAAATCTGATCTCAACCCCAGAGATGTCTATGGTAAACAAAATATATGACATGCATGTGAGGATATCACTTGAGCATATGGCTCTTGAGAATTTAAAGGAGAAATGGGAGAAAATGAAGGAGGAAATCAATGCCTGACACTCTCACATTTTAAGAAAGTTGTAAGTACCTTTTCCCTCATTATCAAAAAAGGAGGAATGTATACATATGTACAAATATACTTTAGTAGAAAAAGGAGGAATGTATACATATGTACAAAATACTATATGAGGATATGTATAATGTATGTACAGAAATAATATATATGTACATAAACTTACACTTAATGGCATATGCATAGGGGGAGTCATTTCATGAATAAGGAAGAAGTATACACAGGTGTACATACTAATACATCTAAGTATATTGCACATATCAATTTTTGATACTATTGTCAAAGCGGGAGATTGATGACAATAAGTTTTGCCATTAGTATACTTAAAGGGAAAAACATGATAAAGGTCATCGGTATAAGCATAACTGGCAGACAACAAGAATACCCGATGAGAAGAAAATGTCTATCATAAAAAATTCTCAGTATAGACTTTCCCGAGGAACATTGACAAGAGTCCAACTGACGATAAGCATTAACAATGATACAATTTTGAGAACATTGCCGACGGAGTAGAAAAAGAATACCCGACGAACAGTTCAATTAAGGGACACTGATGGAGTACAAAACTGATAGAACTAACATAGCAGTGTGACCATCAGAACTGACAGTCAGTTACAGAACCCTTAAAAAGTGGTTCTGACTTTACATGTCAAATAAAACATTGTAATTGTATTTATAGAGTTTTATTTTGTTTTAAAGCTTTACTTGAGGGTCAAGCAAGAAAATTGTGAATGTTTTAAATAATCCTAATGGATCTAAAATGTATCTAACTAAAGATCAAGGTCAAGTTGTAAACCTTGGATCTAGAGGTAATTTGTAAAGCATGAATCAAGAATAGAGCTAACAACTAGTATAAATAGATGTTCAATAATTTGTAATAAGTGAGACTTGTAAGCATTTGAAAAATGATAGCAGCCATGGAGAGAATCTAAGAAAGAGAAGAGAATTGATGCAAAGTACAGAAAAAGATCAAATCAATTATCAAGAACAGAGAAAGGCTACCCACGAGCAGAGACAAAGTATCACTCAATCACTCAAGGTGATTACATTTACATTGTAATCTTTACAGGATCTATTATCACAAATTAGAGATTGCATTCACTATCAGATCAATATTTGTATTGTAGTTGCATTCTAACAAGAGCATCACAACTAAAATCCTTTTGTAGAAGGTGGACTTAATAGTTCTTTGATAAATCTCTTAACAAAGTGCACACCTAATGGTGTTGCTAAAGCTTCAAACAAAGTAGAACCTAATAGGTCCCACTCTAATACTCTTAACAGGGTAGATCATCAAAAGTGATCAATTATAAGCCTTTATCGGCTCCCTTCTTATCTACAGATAGTAAATTTTTGTGGGTAGACATCCCCCACCGCATTTTTTACTTCCTAACAGAAGTTTTCTGCGATATCATATCATGTGTTATGTGTTTTTTTTTTTCATGAATGTTTCTTGAATTTTTACACATGTAAAGAACTTATATTATGATTTCACATACATATAGAAAAATGAACAAGATAGATAGGAATATACAAATCTAATGAATCAAAGTCTAATGGACCAACCACATAAAAAAATTTAGAGGTACTGATTCACCCCTCCCCTCTCTATACATCATTCCAATAATTCTAACAACTATATGTACTTCGGAAGTTTTATGGATGAAAATGAAATGATAAGTTTTTTTTCCACTAAATATCAAAGGGGGAAATTGTTAGTCTCTAAGTTCTTGTTGATCATTTAGTTTCCACACTTAGTCATTTATCTAGGAAGTTCTGGTCGGCCACCATTGCGGCTTAGCCAAAATAGTATAGGCCGAGCTACTTGGCAAGTCATTGCAAAGTAGATGAGATCATAGATGCCGAGCTATCTGTAAATTCTGTGTTGAGCACCAGAGACATAAGTGGTGAGAAATACAGTTTTGACATACATGACCGATATGACACAAACTTTAAGGTAATATGTTTGGGCCGACTTGTGGGTGTATTGAGTTGACATATGTGAAGCATTTAATATTCTCTATGGAGTTAATTATGCATTTAATTGTTTTATCCTATGTGTGGCATGTAGCCAATTAGAAAATTGGAATGCCTAGGAGGTATAAGTTTTATTTTTGATCGTTGATCTAGATCTATTTTCCAGATTTGAAGAAGTATAGTAAGATTGCTTCTTAACCTAATTTATAGAGTGATTGTAAAGCATAGAGAGAAGGTGCATACATACATGAGGGATGTGTGTGAAGGGTTGTTTTTATAAGAAGCATAGATCTAGAAGAGTAGAAGAGTAGTGAGAAGTAGAGTAAGTACATATCAGGTTATTATATCATAAAAGGCATTATAAAGAGGAGATCTATTATCAACATCAGAATGCATATCGAAGGATCATATGTTGAGACATTCTAACAAGTGTATCAGGTGAAATCTTTTAATAGAGTGGTTCTAGAAGACATTTCTAAATCTGTTAGTAGAGTTCTTAGTTTACTGTAAGTTGAAATCCTTTCACAAGGTAGATTGTAATAATCTATAGCTCTTAACCAGCCATACCTTTAACCAGGTAGATCACTAGAAGTGATCAAAATTTTATATCCCTAACAGGCACACTTTATTGCTGTAGTAGTGAAGAATTGGTGGGTGTCATCCCCACCCTAGTTTTACCTATTTGGGTTTCTGGGTTACCAAATTTTGGTATTGTGTTATCTATTTACTATCATGGATGCTACTAGATGTTAGATCAATTACATATTTTTATGTTTGTGGATCATTTTGTTTTAAAGTAATTAAAGTTCAAGATCATATTCACCTCCCTCTCAATATCTTGCTTTTCCAATATTGTATTTCCAACAGTCTCAAGCACAACCAGCAAAACGTAAGACTACAAATCTTGATGGCATACTTGGACCACTTGGATTTCAACAAGATCATAACATGCAAAAATGGACAATGTCGATGGGTCAAGAATCTCATCCTGTTGTACAACATGTGCAAGGTCCAAAGGTGCAACAAGTGCACCTACAACAACAACAACAACATACCCAAAAATATGTATAGCAGCAACAAAATGCTCTACAATAGTAGTATGTGCAACAACAACATCATGATTTACAACAACAATATATACAATAATAACAACATTCTTTACAATAGTAGTATGCTCAACAACATGTTCAACAATAGCAACAACAAAAACAACATGTTTAAGAACCATATGTTTAGTAGCAACAACCATATGTTGCACAACAACAAAATGTTTCACAACAACAATAATAACATGGGGCGTAAACTCAAAAACAAAAATATGCACCCCCGATATCAAGAGCAAGTTTGTAAACCATACTATGTGACACAAGGTCATCAATATAATCCTCCACCAATAAATCAAAAACATGTGGAATATCGTCAAAAACATTCCAAACAACATGTGGCATCAGTCCATGACATCTCATCTGAATTGTTAGAATCAAATCAGGCCTCAAAATATATTCAACATTCAATGGTTTCTAGGTGGATACATCATTCTGATCAACGCAAAAAGGAAGTGAAGCCTTCACAGAATCATGAAATGATTTAGCAAATCCATCATTTGAAGAAGCAACTAAATGATCTATAGTTTAAGGAAACAAAGACACTCTATACGGAATGAGACTTGTGTCCTAATCCATTTGATCCAAACATTTATATGCCTCCTTTTCCCAAGAATTTTGAAGTACCCATGTTTGAGAAGTACAAAGGAAAAGGCAATCTGATCGATCAAATTTGATAATTTTATAGATCTTTCATTGAGGTTAACAACAACGAAAGATACCTTATGATACTCTTTCCTTGAAGTCTTGGGTGTCAAGCAATGAAGTGGTACTCTAAATTACCTAGAAATATCAGATCTTGGAAAGAACTAGCCATCAAATTCATCTCTCATTTTGTGTTCAACATATTAAGTGAGGTTATGCTAACTGACTTATGCACAACCAAGAAAAAGGTTGGAGAATCCTTTATGACCTTCCTATTACGATAGAGGAATTTGGTGACTCAATGTCCTTTTGATGTTCCAAAAGAACAACAAATTTGATTATTTATCCAAAATCTAGTTCCTGAGATGATGTATGTGCTCAAAGTCAAACGACTAAGTACAATTCAAAAGCTGATGAAAAAAGGAATTAACATCAAAGATTCTCTTATTGAAAAAGGGGCACTTCAAGTGACAAGAAAATTTTTTGGTCTCGGAATAAAAATGCGAGCACTTCAAGTGACAAGAAAAAATTTTGGTCTCAGAATAAAAATGTCACCAATGATGGCGTTGTTGATGCATAGACAGCTAATGCGACACAACAAAAAGTGAGTCTCAAAGGACCTACTATTACCAATACACAAACAATGACTCAAGCACCGCCTTCAGCACTAGCTCCAACACAACCTCAAGCACAAATGAACGATAATAGGTAGCATCGACCACCGAGAAATAGAGATGGACCACAAAGATAGTTCATGCCATTGGGTGAACTACTCCATTTGGTCTTGCAAAAGTTATTGCAAAACAATTATATTCAATTACCTGAGATCCGCAATCCTCTAGTAGTGAAACCCCCTTGGTGGGACGACAACAAATACTACAATTATCATCAGACAAAGGGACATAGAACCAATTTCTGCTACCAATTGAAACACAAGGTCCAAGACCTTATTGATGAAGGTGTGATTGATGTTGAACCCATGACAGGATCTTCCAATACTAACCATACTATTTTCAAAAACCCCTTGGTTGATCATAAAAAGGGGAATTCCTCTATGTCAAATTCAAATTCCAAGAAAAATGTCAATTATACTCAGACCAACCATGACTATACCATCAATTATTTCTCTAATGCCAATTCACGTGTGTCCACTCTAACCTTTCGGGATAGTAAGGATAGTAACCCTCAAAGTGTAGTCGCTACCTATCATACTAAGATTACTGTGCCTGGTGCACCATCCAAATCCAAGGTACCTTCATATTAAAACCTTTTTGACCATTTGGGTAAGACCCCTGCCTTGATATCAATCCTTGATTTTCTGCCCACATCACCTCAACAAAAGGAGGTCCTTGACAAAGCCTTGAAAGAATCAACTGTTCTCACCAATAGTGACACTAACCAATTTCAGGCCATGATGGGGTACTTATCTGCATCCCAGCATGTCACTTTTTCCAAAGATGATGTTCCACATGACCGTCTTGGCCATAATGACCCTCTCCATCTAGAATTCTTTCCCATAATGCCAAATTTTAGTGAGTCATGATGGACGATGGACCAGGACTTAACATCTGCACTTTGAAGGTTATTCTTGATCTTGGTTACAATGAGAGTAACATTGATCCTTCTAGGAGAATCACAATAAAGAAATATGATGATGTTGAACATCCCTCTAAGGGAGTCATCATACTTCCCATCAGAATTGGTTTGGTTACTGAAAACACATTGCTGCAAGTCCTGGATCTAGACTTGCCCTATAACATGATCTTAGGATGCCCATGGATCCATGCCATGAAGGCAGTTCCCTCTATGTACCATCAATGTCTAAAATTCTCTCACAATGGAGTTGAGATCATCGTCCCAGGTGATCCTAACCCTTTCCAATTTTGTTCCATTCTGAGAGAAGGGTGCACACAATAGGTGCCTACCATTAGTGAAGCCACTTTATCCAATTCCTCCAAATATGTTGATGTAGCCACCCTTGAAAAAATGATCAAAGGAAAGCTGAAGATTGAAGATAAAGGCTGTGGAGAGTATACAATGGCACAATATTTTCATATTGGGAAACTTCCTCTCTCCCTAAATTCTTATGAAAAACCAAATTTATTACGAGCGCAACCACCCAAGACTACTATGAAGGTTATGCCCTCACCTACATTCACTCTGTGGGGAGGTTTACATGAAGAACATGTATATGACAATGCATCCAGCTGGATTTTCCAAGATCAATAGAAACAAGAACAAGAGACCACTGAGATACTCGTTGAAAGATATGGGCCTGGGTTCACACTCATGCAAAAAAAGGATATGATGGCCATAGTGGGTTTGGAGTACACAAACAAGGAATTATTGAACCAATTACTGCAAAGGGCCATCCCCTTCATCTGGGTATTGGATTCAAACCATTACGAATTGGCTCTTCAAATGCCAAAATGGCCTCATGTGAAAAAGTAGAAATTTCAAATGATGAAAAGGCATCTGAGGATCCCCATTGTGAGTACACTACTGATTCAAATGAATGGGAATGGACATCCTATTCCTCCAATTCTTATGAGTTTGAGAATTTTTTTCCTGACCCTGCAGACCTACCTGTGGTAGACAAATATGTTAACACAATCCCCCTCCTCCAACAACTGATCCTGATCCCTGGGCGAGAATTTTATGGGATCCTAGTCCTAAACCTTTAGTGCATGAAGTCTCTGACTTTTAAGACATTGATATTTACTTATTTTCTTTTACCTTTAGCCTCGAAAACATCTGCACCATTGACGATGACATCCCCTAGTCTACCCTGATCTTATTTATTGGGATGAGCAAGGACCACCAAGCTTGGATTGCTACGAAAATGACGAAGCAATAGCGGAATTCTTTGAGCTCTGAGAGGGAATACCATCTAGGAACCACAAAAAAGGGTTCTCCATTGATCTTGTTGCTACAACATATCTTAGGGAGTCAATTCTGCCTTCCAGTCATAAAATTTAAAATGATAAAATCAAAAAAGAAAAAAATAAAAAGAATAGGTCCTCTAGTGAAAATTGAAAGGCGCTAGTTGACCATGCAAAAGTAAAAACAAAGGATGCATCTGATGTTGAAAACCTCTTTGAGGCGCCCGAGGATGGAAGACTGGACATACGCCCTCCAAAGGAGAAGTCAACATTTCTCATTGAAATGACTGAGGAAATTAACTTGGGCACACCAAACAACCCCAAGATCATACATTTTGCAACATCACTCTTGCCTGAAGAGAAGGATGAGTTTCTCAGATTCTTCCTTGAATGCTAGATCAATTTTTCTTGGTCCTATGCGAGATGCCTGGCTTGGATCCTGAGTTAGTTCTTCACCACCTCCCTCTAAAGCTAGGTGTGAACCTAGTGAAATAGAAGCTAATAAATATGCATCCCCAAATAGCTCTACTAGTAAAACTAGAATTGAAGAAGTGATTGGATGCTTGATTTATCAGACCAGTAGATTATGCAGATTGGATATCCAATCTGGTTCATGTTAGCAAGAACGTTGGAGGCATATGGATATGCATTAATTTCCATGATCTAAATAAGTAATTCCCTAAAGATGATTTTCCTCTTCCATACATCGACATGATTGTTGACATGACTGTAGGTTACAAGATGCTATCACTAATGGATGGCTTCTAATTTGGTTACAACCAAATTTTTATTTCTCCTGAGGATCAAGCCAAGATAGCTTTCACCTATCCTTGGGGAACCTATTGCTGGAATGTCATGCCCTTTGGCCTCAAGAATGCCAGAGCAACTTATCAACTGGCAATGACCATAATCTTCCATGACTTCATGCACATCTTGATGGAAGACTATGTTGCCAACCACCTCTACAAATCTACAACTAGGAAAGATAATTTGAGTATTCTGGCAAAAATATTTGAAAGAATGGAAGGGTATAAACCCCATTTGACCTTGTTTGACCCCTAAAACTACCTAGGAAAGCATGCAAAATTGAAAAGCAGTAAGACAACCAGATGTAGTCACCTCAGGTCCCACATTGGCCGGCCGTCGGAAGCTACAAACTCATTCTCTGCATTGATTCTCCATTGGCACTTGATCCATCTTCCTTGCTCTAGAGCTCAATTATTCCAAATGAGAGGGTGAAAATGAGCTACAAAACCACTTTGAAGCCCTTTTATAGCCTCTTGGTTGCCTAGATGGATGTGCAACCCTTGCATTTTGTATTGATCATGATGCTTTTGACACTCTAAACCCCATATCTTTTGCATTTGACCTCTGATTTTTGATCTTATCATTGCTGTTGATCTGTCTCGGCATTGTTGACAAATTGACCTATCACTTACATTTTTTGGATGATTTCTCGACGGGGAACCTATGTATCCCATTGTCATTGGGGCATGTTTTAATGATATTTTTCTTCAGGATTCTTTGACACAATGCTAAAAATTGCATGATATCAAAGAGGGGCAAAATGTAGACACCTCAAAATGGTTTGAGCTTGCTAGTCTATGTATTTTAACATTTTTAGCATTACAATCAAAATGTTGTTTTGCAACCTAATTATTCCTCTATGCGGCACATATGATCTTTATTGTATGGCGATATTGTTTCTTTAATCAATTTTTGAATATTACAAAATTGTTCAATTATTTACTAACAAATCTACTTTCTCTATCAAGTCGATCATTTTATAAATCATTTCCAATCAACCCTAAACCATTCCTATTTGATCCTATTCGATCCTAAACCAATCCTAAACCATTCCAAACCTTCCTAAATCAATTCAAAAATATTCCATTCTATTCCTAGTCGCTTGTAGAATTATTTGGACTCATTCTGACCATTCTGGGGCATTGTCCAAGATCACCGATGCCTAATTAACCCAATTTCAACCCAATCGATCAAACCCTATTTCAATTCAACCAATATTTTCATTATTTGAGGATAATTTTGCAAGATCATCAATGCTTTGTATCCCCTTAATCAGCCATTTGATAACAATGTCAAAGATCATCGGTGTTATCACTATCAATCTATCAATATCAATTCAATAGTGTTGCTCATATTTGTTAATACTATTTTTTATCATCATTTCAGGAACATTGTCAAAGATCATCGATATTTCCCCATTTCAATTTCAATCTTATGACACCATCAAATTTGATTGGTTCTTTTCAATCATTTCCAATCATCATTATCCAGGTGCATTTTCAAAGCTCATCGATGCCTCATGATTTCCTAAACTATTTCAGAACCCTCAGAATTAACCCTAATCCTTATCCACATTATCAAAATCATTTCAATTCAACATCAACACCTTCAATTTGACCTAATTTCCCACTAATTTACCCCTTTAAATGAATAACCCATAGTTTATGCTAAGTTCTAATTGAATAAATAAACAAACTTTATTTATTCCCCATTTCCCTAAGTCTTCGATAATTAATTAATTAGCTAATTTCAATTTATGAGATTTTTATAATTTCATAAATCTAATTTGGATTTGTGAGCAATATTGAACATTAATTGAATTAATATCCTCCTAATCTCACCTAATTTACATATCCCTTAATTGAGGATTCACATCCCTATTAAGGTGCTTCTTCAATATCTTCAATATCCTCCGATGTCTTCTTGTTTCATCTTCCCCTTTTCACGCTTCCAAGCATCTCACCAAATTTTATTCCATTTTCTATAAAATGGGTGCATTTCTATCATTCAAGGTTGAACCACAAGATTTTGAGAAAACCTCAAGATCACTCACTTCTAGTACTCTCATTAGAAAACTTGGATTTTGTGTGAAGTGTGTGGGTAAAGAGAAACATCAATCTCATTATGGAGAAGAAAGAAGGACATGGGAGCTTCCTTTGAGGGGTTTTTTTGAGTTTTCATGCTTATTTTATGAATTCCCTTAGCAAATAGCTTTCATGATAGATTATATAGGTTTAGAATACTATTTAAGGTTTGTATTTACCTAGTATGCTAAATATGCCTTTTTCTAGCCTTACAGATTGTATTACTTCATTGGAGCTGATCAAGAAAAGACAGTTTCTATCAGAGAGTTCACTAGATTTTATATCTCTATACATTTGTATTTCGGAAAGCGATTCTTGAGCATGGATTTAACCTTATTTGGGTAGCATGCCTGGGGAGTGAGCCTAATGTTACTCTTAACTCCTAATAGGGTTTGTCCTCTAACAGGGACCATGTACTATAATGCATCCATAAGCTCATAATATCGATAAATATTTTAACAGAGACACTATACTCTCTCTACATTATTTGTGGGTACTAATTCCCACCAGATTTTTTCCTTTAATAGGGTTTCCTTGACAATAAAGGATTGTGTTATGGTGTTTGTATTTACTCTATTTTTATTTGGATTAAAGTTTTGGTTTAAAATATTTAAAGTTTAATAATTTGTCTCACAACTAATTCACCCCCCATCTCAGTTGTGTTGGTGGAATATTATTCCTAACAATTGGTATCAGATCTACTAGTCCTTAGAGAGAAATATTAACAACTTTATGTGATCATGAAATATGGCATTCTATAGGAGGAATAGTCTAAATTTTGATCTTGAAAAACTTTCATGGTTGGAAGAACAAGACAAGGACATATTTTCTATGCTTGGGAATCAACTACTAGATGATTACAAAGAATGATGTATAGATGAAGGGTGAGGATGAATTGGATAAGGAGATCCTGATGAAGAAAAGAATATATTCTCATATAACATGGTTGTAATAGATGCAATAATTAGTGCACTTTTTGAAGGTGAATTCACAAAGGTAAAAGATTTAGATTATGCACATGAAATTTGGACCAGATTGGAAGCACTGTATGAAGGAGACAATTTTACAAAGTAGGTGAAGTTGCAAAACTTGAAGAGAAAGATAGAAATATTGAAAATGACATATGATGAGAATATCAGACCATATGCACAGAGAGTTGCTGAAGTAGTTTTTGGCATCAAAAACTTTGGATTCACTTAAAGTGAGGAAGAAGTGATTGCAAAGATTTTCATATCCCTGACACCTATATACAAAACTAGAGTGCAAGCAATAAAATAAATCATACCTTTGACAACGAACTTCAATAGAGAGATGAAGAAATATGAAATTTTGATGCTAGAAGTGATGAATGGATATTCCTTGGTTATTCCACTAAAAAAAAGATGTATAAATGTTTTAATCTAAGATTGAGGAAGATGATCGAAAGTGCTAATGTGAGGATTGACAAAAAGATTCAGAATAAGGAAGTTACTAAAATTCAAGAGGAAAATCTTGAAGTTGATTATGAAATTGAAGTATGTCTGAGTGATTCTACTAAAATACAAAAGGCACAAAGGTATGTTAATAAAAATAATCCTTACGATCATATTATTTGGAGATGTCGATAAACACATGATAACATGGTCTAGATTAAGAAATTAAATTTGATTAATTTTTCAAGTAGAACCAAAAACTACCGATGAAGCATATAGAGATGGGTCTTGGAATAAAGTTATGCATGAAGAACTAGATTAGATAAAGAATAACAACATTTGGGAATTGGTTCCTAGACCTAAAAAAAAGCTATAGGAAATAAATGGGTTTTTAGAAACAAGATGGATGAGGAAGGAACGGTAGTAATAAATAAAGAGTGACTGGTTTGTAAAGGTTACTCACAACAAGAAGGCATAGATTTAGAAGAATTTTTTTCTCCTTTTGCTAGGTTGGAAGAAATAAGATTATTTCTTGCTTATGCTGCACATAAAGGTTTTAAGGTATATCAAATGGATGTGAAATCTACATTTCTTAATTGAGACCTAGAGGAAGAGGTATACACTGAGCAACCTGATGGATTTCCTCCGACAAAGAAAGAAAACATTGTTTGTAAGTTGAGGAAAGCACTATATGGAGTAAAATAGGAACCTAGACATTGGTATACAAGATTGGATAAATATCTATTGAGTCTTAGTTTAACAAAAGGTAATGCTGATAGTAACTTATATTTGAGATCAAGTAAAGAGGGAATTTTGATAATTGAAGTATTTGTAGATGATATTATCTTTGGAGGCAATGATTAAATGGGTAATAAGTTCTCTAAAGAAATGCAAAATGAATTTGAGGTGTCTATGATAGGTGAAACAAAATTTTTCCTTGGCTTACAAATAAATTAGAATAAAGCTAGAATTTTCATTTCTTAGACTAAGTACCTTAAGGAAATGTTAAAGAAATTTTGAATAGAAAATTGTGAACCAGTTGAGACACCCATGGTGGTTAGTTATAAGCTTACTAATACTAATGAGCTTCATAATGTTTTTCAGTCAAAATACAGATTAATGATTCAAGGTCTACAATATCTATCTCACACCAGACCAGATATTACAAATGTAGTTGGAATTGTAGTGACATATGAAGAAGATCCTAAAGAAACACACATTGCTGCTGTGAAAATAATTTTAGATACCTGAAAGGAAGAACATACTATGGGCTATGGTATGAAAATTCAGAAGATTTTATCTTACATGCATATAGTGATGCAGACTGGGAAGGTAGTCTGGATGACAGAAAGAGTACAATAGGAGGAGAATTTTTCCTTTGAAAAAGGCTTATTTCATGGTTAAGTAAGAAGCATAATTATATAGTTTAGTCTACTATTGATTCTGAGTATGTTTCTACTACTATTAACTTCACTCAGATTGTTTGAATGAAGCAGATGATGAAGGACATTGGAATAATTTTTGAAGAGTCATTATTTATCCACTGTGATAACACTAGAAAATTCAACATGTCAAAGAATCTAGTAATTCATTCTAATACTAAGCAACAGGGTAGTAGAAAGGAGATCGTATTGGAGTACATAAGTGAAAAGGAACAAATTATTTATATATTTACTAAACCTTTTCCAAAAGATGATTTTGATTATCTCATAAGCATGCTTGGGGTGAGAACACCTCCTTTTGGTAATTAATTAATGCAGGAATGCATCAGTCTAGTAAGAAATCAAAGCTATATCATTTTCTAGACTTGATGCTTAGATCTACTTCTAAGGGGGAGTGATCACAGGTACTCAATAGTTTCATTTGGGTGATTTTTCACTTGGTTATTGCAGGGATAAAGATTTGAAAAAGCTACACCTTATAGAGTTATGATGATCAAAGATTGGTTAATGGAATCCTTTGCCATTGGTTTCAAAGGGGGAGAGATTCAATGATAAAAATCCCTAGTATTTAGGGAAAGCAATGTTGAGGACATTGAGAAGATTGTGGTGGAAAGATGTTCTAAGGATATTCAGAAGATTGCACGTTGAGTATGTTTGGTTTTATGAATTTTCAAATATGTTGCCATCAATGCCAAAGGGGGAGATTGTTGGAATTGGTTTCATTATTGTTGTTGGAATTTCTGTTTTGTCACTAAGGTCAACATATCTTTTTACATGACTAAACAAACTGGTTATTACTATTACTTGGATGACTAGCAGAAGTGTATGGGTACTGTATGGATGTGTACGAGAATGTTTTGTCATCTTATGTCTAAGATTTCATGTGTTAAGATGATATATTGAATAAGTTATAGTTTTTTTAGTGAAGACTAGATACTAGTCTATGACAAAGATAATGTAGATCTCCAAGCTATGTTGTCTATTAGTGTCACACACTTAGTCATTATCAAGGCAGGTTGGTCAAGCATTACTGCAACCGACCCATCCCACTAAGGGCAAGTAATGTATGTACCGAGTAGCAGTTATTTCCGAGGAAGTCAATAGTCACCGAGTACTCAATAGTTGCTAAGTAGATTGAATGTCGAGGTGCATAAAAGAGTTAGTGTCGAGTGATAGCATATGGATATGTCGAGTGAGACAGTTTTGACTAAGCACCTGAGTTTTCATATGTCAAGTAAGACAATCTTAATATATGTTTTTGGAATGGCACAAACACTTATGTAAACCATTTTGGCCAACTTCTAAGTATAATTTAATGATCATGTAAGACATTTAATGGATTTAATTATGCATTATGGATGATATCATTAATCCCCATGCATGTAATACTACCAATAAAAAAATAGGAATGCTTAAGTGAAAACAATGATGAATCTAGATCATTAATCTTGATTTGAAAGCTTCATCAATTATTTGTATAAGGAAAGATACAAATCGGGCTAATCATATATGTGAATGTGAAGAAGAGATGTGGTGAGTATGTAGTAGAAGTAGAGCTTTTGTATATTAGAAGCATAGAATAGGAAGAGTGACCGAGCAGAGTAGTGAAGGAAAGAACTAAGTTATATCAAATTTTGAGATATGTTAAGATTTGGAAAGAGAAGATCTGACATCAACATTTGAAGTGAAAACTGAAGGATCATGTACTAGTACATTCTACCAAGTGAATCATGGAAAATCTCTTAATAGAGTAGTCCTAACAGACTTTTTTAAATCTCCTAATAGAACTCTTACTTAGTTGTAAGTTTAAATCCTTTAATGAAGGTAGATTGTATAAATCTGTAAGCTCTTAATAGGGCAGATCCCTCACAGAGTAGATCATTAAAAGTGATCAATTTTTTTTATCCCTAATAGGAAAACTAAGTTACTCTAGTAGTGAAGATTTGTGTGTGTCATCCCCACCCCAATTTTACCTTTAAAGGATTTTTGGGTTACCAGATATTTGTGTTATGTGTATAATGAATTTGATTAGTTGTTAGATCTATTATAGTATTGTAGTTAATTTTCATGAAATGCATGTTGAATCAGTTTGTTTCAAAAGTATAAAATTTTTATAGATCCTGGCTCACCCCCCCTGAGTATATTTCTTTCACATATTAGATTTACAACAATTGGTATAAGAGATTTGTTATCTTAGAAGAAGTCTAATAACTTGAGAGTTAAGATCTTGGAGATGGAGGTTTATAAGTTGGGAAAGTTCATTGAGAATTAGAAGATTGACATCCACCATTCACTGTAGCAGCTTGAGACAGTAAGATTAGAATTGAATAAATCCTTAAAGGCAAGGAATGAATTGGTAACTTAGCTGAATGACACTCAATATAAAGAAGACACTAAAGGTCTATTTGATAATGGGAATTCCAAAGAAAGAAATGTAGTAATTGCAGATCTATTAAGAAAAACAACACACTAAAATAATGAGTCAAGAGTCTAAAGATAGAACATGAAACTAAATCAATAACACTCTATGAAGTTAGTGATGAGAAGAAGAAAGTTGAGGAAGATAAGATAATGGCAGAAGAAGATAATAGAAAACTGGCTACTAGACTTGATGAAAGAACAAGTGATGTGCATAAGCTCAAAAAAAATTAGTTAGACATGGTCAAAAAACTTTTATTTTCAAACCAAGAGGTAAATAGGAATGACATTGACATTAAATTGCTGAGATTAGAGAACAATCCATTGAAAAATCACTACTACATTTGGGGCCAAATTTTGATAGAAGTTTCCAATGGGTAACTTTTTCTTACGAATTTGGTGTTTTTTTTTTGTAATAGGCCCCGATGATGTCGGTATTCCGATGGGTATTTAATTGACCATCAGAATTATGACAGATTCAGGGTATACATTAAAAAAAAAAGTGAAACAGCCTCATCATTTTTATTTCAATTGGAGAGCGAGAGAAAAGGAGCAATAGCTGAGCGTGAGAGAAGGTATGTGATTTCTTCATCTTTCGAGCCTCTGGCATTATATTCAAATGCATTTCATTTTATTATTGATGGAGTTGCTCTTTGAAATGACTGCATTCTACTGGTGTTGTGCCCTAGCCAGTGCTTTATCTCTATTATTTGATGTTATTGGTGCTTGTGCTCAAGGATATTGATTCACTGTATTCAAATGTTTGGATTCACGTTTGTTGATATTACTGGCATGTGTGTTTAATGGTGCCATTGTATATTGTTGTCACTAAAATGACTGCATTCTACTGGTGTCGTGCCCTAGCCCGTGCTTTAACTCCATTATTTGATTTTATTGGTGCTTGTGCTCAAGGATATCCATTTTTTTGAAATGTTGACTATGGTTATCAAATAGATAGCCTGTGAGCTTCTAGTTAGGTGCCATTTGTATTGATAGATTAGTGCATCAAATATATTGTATCATTGATAGTTGAGACTTTGTTAAAAGGAAATAGGACAAAGAATGATTTTTATTTAGTTTCTCTATTTTGATCGCTAAGTGGCTTACAACCCTAGAGAAGTATATGCAGATTTACGGATCCAGTTGCAGGATACATAGCAGCCAATAATTCACAATAAATCCATGCATCCAATTTGAATAGAAATTAATATAAAGAACTAGGGTCCTCCAATGGCCCAATCATCTAGACCTTGACTGTCCCCTCAACTAGTGACCCTTCAAAACTGGGCTATCATGCAATTAGTGAGTGATCCTTCATTCTCTTGGTCTGCCCTGCATCCAAACATATTGGAAATACACAATACATTGATAACAAGTCTTTCACAATCCCCCTTCCTCCAAGGAGCACTATCAACCATCCCTTCCATATAGCATTTCACTATTTTCTGAGTGGATTATGCAGGAACAATTAACATTAAACAAGGAGCAAACTCCTCAACACATCTTGGAAACCATTGAATTCAATAATAAATGAAACCTAACACCAACACTATTCCTTTCATAGTTGCAGGAA
>MU227465.1:1981359-2008948 GCA_018584345.1 Thuja plicata | reverse complement strand
TTTCAGCATATTATTATCATTCTATTTCTTTGTTGTAAACATGCCATTGGTTTAGTTTTGTAACTTCACTATTGTATGAGTGGATTGTGCATGAACAGTTAACATTAAACAAGGAGCAAACTCCTCATCACATCTTGGAAACCATAGAAATTCAATAATAAATGAAACCTAACACCAAAACTATTCCTTCCATTCAATTCCACCAAGAATAAATCATTTAATCCATTCAACATTACATATAATCATTAGACAGTTACATTTCCTGACTGTGTAGAGGAACAGTCAAGACCAAAATGATCAACACTACTTTCACCTTTGCACAAGCTATTCCAAAATTCAAGTAAAATGAGAAATACACTATATTAAATCATTCATATTCATAGTAACCATTTGAAGGATCATTTTTTCAATGAACCCTCTGACTGTACCCCTGGGGCAGAGAAAGGAAACCTCAAAATAGAGAAAGGAAACTTAGTAAAACCAGTCTATGCTGATGTTTGTGAGGGTACAGTAATGATAAGTGCCTCTCAAACCTCTCCAAACATGTAAGATTGTCTTTAAATACTTTATTGATCTCTTATAAACATTAACCAAATCAAACCTACATTTGAATCCACACACAATAACCCCAAAATGAAGGGTATTGTATCCTATAATGAATCTCAGTCACTGGTAGCGCATGGATAGTCAAACAAGTAGTCTCCAAAGCATTCAATAAGTGACTGGATTGTATTTAATACAGACTATTCCTTCCATTCACTTCTACCAAGAATAAAGCATTTAATTCATTCAACATTACATATAATCATTAGACAGTTACATTTCCTGATTGTGTACTAGAGGAATAGTCAAGAAATGTAATTGTCTAAATGATCCAAACATTTGAAAATAGTGAATTGATATCCTTGAGCACAAGAACAAATAATATCAAATAATGGAGATAAAGCACGGGCTAGGGCACGACACTAGTAGAATGCGGTCATTTTAGAGAGCATTCGTGATCAAATAAAATGCAATGCATTTGAAATTTGCAGTCGAATATGATGCCAGATGCTCGAAATATGAAGAAATCAATACCTTCTTTCGCACTCAACTTTCGCTCCTCTATCCAATTGAAATAAAAATGATGAGGCCGTTTCACTTATTTTTTTCATAGCCAAATCTTCCTTGTACCACACGAAGAACATGCCATTGGTTCATTTTTGTAATTTGTTTTTTGTGTAATTAGTAATTGGTAGATTAAATGTAGATAACACCTTTATCAGTTTAATTAGCATGTTATTACCATATCAGATAAAGTATGTTTAAGAATTGTTGGGACTGGTCCTTTTGCGTGTATTAAACATAATAGAATTTTGAGCATATTATTATCAATCTATTTATTTGTTCTAAACATGCCATTGGTTTAGTTTTGCAGATTTGTTTAATCTGTTAAATGCATTTTTTGTGAGGAGGGGTCTTCTTCTAAGGAGATTGATGAAGATTGTGCACCTCAAAAACCAATTCATAAGGTACCAATCATGTTTCCTATTCTCTTATATTATTGGATTGGTAAATCTCCTTATAAGTTTCATGTCCTTTCTTTTGATTAMTATGGATGAGATATATATCTTACATTTAACATTCAACTTCTTTACMTTTTAGAACATGTAGTGTGTKTTTTGAGGWTTWTACCAAATCAAMTTTTAACATAAACYRAAAACACCAAACYGATATCTTGCCCTTTCAACTTGACAAAATATTTGCATTTGACCAATAACTGCAAGCAACTGAATGATAAATCCACATACCTGTATCTTTGTAAAATACCTAGAACATCAAAAAGATGGCTAAGTGGCTGCCACCATGATTTTTATCTACTGAATATGGGAAAAAAAACACCAAAAAAAATCAAATAGAAAACATGATTGGTCATTTCAGAGAGAATTCATGATCAAATAAAATGCAATGCCTTCTCTTGCGCTCGATCAACTTTCACCCGCTCGTTCTCTCCCACTACTTTTCTCAACAAATGAAATAAAAATGATTTAGCCATTTCAAAACAATGAATCGATATCCTTGAGCACAAGCACCAGTAACATCAACTATTTTGATCTGTGGGTACCCTAATGTTGCCAAGAGTTCTTTTATTAATAAGATTACTCTGCAAGCTTGAAGAAGCGATATATTTTGGCAAATTAAGAGTAGAAAGATGATGATATTCCTGAGATCATGGAAGGACACAATGTTGTAGACAAAATGAAATACATATTTCTAGACTAGCCCTAGATCCTTCGACAATTGGGCGTAGGATCTAGACCCAGGATAAAAAGATGTCTTCCTTTTTGTTGTGGAATTATCCCTTCTTTGGCCTACACTCATTCCTCTTCTCAAAAATGGTTATCTTGAAACTTTGGATACTGTTTATCATCCATTCATGAAATTTTCTAGTGATCATATTAAATTACTTTAGGCCTCCATTATTGATGAGATGTACAAGTGTAAAATGTTTTTGCGAGACTGGGATCAATTTTTGCAGTGTACATAAATGCAAGGCGGTGATTATTCTCAATGATCGACAGGTAGCTAGGATAGTAGCTAGGACTAAAGAAAACACAGCTCAAGAGACCATCATAGGTTGTCTCTTTCTTCAGTCTATATTATTGACAGAATGTTTTACATTGCATTAGCTCACCAAATCCATGGATTTGAAAGAATTTAATAGAATATTTTCATGACAACGTATATTATTTAAGTTGACATTGCATGAATTTATCTACTTTGCGCACTTGTATACTATGAAGATGGTGATAAAGAAGCATCCCCTACCATGGCCATGCTTCTTTATTGCCATCCTCATAGTCTACAAGTGTGAAAAGTAAATAAATTTGTGCAACGTCAACTTAAATAATATACGTTGTCATGAAAATATTCTATTAAATTCTTTCAAATCCCTGGATTTGATGAGCTAATGACAGGTAAAACATTATGTCAATAATATAGACCAAAGAAAGAGAGAACCTATGATGGTCTCTTGAGCTGTTTTATCTTTTATGTGCATATCCATCGGTTTTTTGACATTTCATAATTAATTTCTGATACCAGTGCTATGCCTTCGACAGATAAAATGTCAGAGAATCATTATTTATGACAATTCTTCCGATAGTAATGCTATATGTTCGACAGGGCAACCTATCAAAGAAATTTTGCACGACTGTCGCTATTCTAACAAAAACTTTGACAGTAATGCTATATATCTAACAGGTATATCTGTTTGAATTAGGTGGAAACTGTCGGTATGCCAACAGTTAAAATGTTGGAAAGGATATGTTTTTTATAGTTATTTCTGACAGAGATTGTATATTTTTGATAGGTCATGGTGTCAGAATACCGATGGATGAACCATAGGAAATGCCATAATGAAGTTGTTGTCATGTGCAAGTCTTCGACGTGATGTGGTGTCGGTAAATCAATGAATGTGTCTTCTATCACAATTTCCTATGCAAAAATGGTGACAGACTCATGTGTCAAAATACTGACAAATGAGCATTGGAAATCTGACAGATGGCCGTCAGAATTTGACCTCAAATGTACTAATGAATGAGTTAATATTTGAAAGAGAACTCATTGAGAGGATAAACAAACTTAATGAAGAATTGAGATATCTTGACAAACTAATGATATCACCAAGAAGAACCAATCAAACCTCTGGAATAGGCCATACCAAGCACCTGTCATCCACTGAAGAAGAAGAATCATCAAAGGGTGGAGAATAGAGGAATACAAAGCTGAACAACAACAAATCTACATGTTATCATTGTGGGAAACTAGGATACATGACAAACATTTGTTGAAGCAAGAATGGTAGGTTTAATTTGGAGCCTAGATTCAATGGATATTGATTTAACTATAAGAAGCATAGACATTAGACACATGAATGTAGGTCAAAGACTAGCATTACACCTACTTCACTTAGATTTCAAGGACAATGTAACAATCACTAGAAGTATGGTTGTAGAACCCAAGATTGTAGATCCAATGTGAAATCTAAATGGACATCCAAGAAACAAGACAAAACATCAAGGAAAGGTAACACATTCAATTGGTATTACAATACAAGGCATAGATTTCATTATTGTGGTGAATATGGTCATATTCTAGAAAATTATATAAGGACACAATTTAGAGGTAAATTCAAGAGTTGGATGAATGGAAGTTTGGTCTTTTATAGTTGTCACAAGATCGGTCATACTAGGAGAGACTATATGACAAGAGCACAAGTACCAAATTTTTATCAGATAATGAACCAGATGAATTTGACATGGAGAAAGAAAGAAGAAGCGAGCAATAGTGGACCTGGTGAAGTTGAGATCACCCAATCCAATAGATCAGGTGATCACACTACTTCCAATTAAGAAAAGAAGGTATGTAAGGAGCTATTTTTTCAAATACTATATTTTACACAAGTTCCTAACACAAGATGTATTAAAGTCCATATCTATGTAAGTTAAGATGCATTAGGACAGATCTAAGGAAAGAACCAAGAAAATAATTTATATGCACAATTGGTGTTGAGAATGAGTATTAGTATGTGTCGAGCCCTCATAAAGACCGAGTTGATATATTGACTAACTGTTAGTAGTGACCGAGTCAAGATTTTAAATAAGTGATGGAATGGGTTAACCGAGCTATTACACAAGGACCAAGACATTTTTTATATACTTACTATTGTATGAAACATTTATTGAAGACCTAATTTGACTCTTCAAGGCTATATAATGGATTTCATCGTTCATTTCATAAAGCGATTAGAGAATTTGCAGAGTGATTCAAAGGTGATTGAAAGAAATTTGTGTGAATTATCTAAAGATTCAATTGTGTATCATTGGTAAATACTATGAAGCATTGAGTAGATCTGTTGTTGCCGAGTTACCCAAAATCTATTTTACGAACTACAATTTGTAGAAATGACTACTAGTTGATCCATCGGAGTGAAGAAGGAAGAAAAGGAGGTAAAGAATATTCAATTAGTCAGGAGTGATGTGTGTGAACCTCCTAATTTATGATCTATACCTGAGACTATGATTAAGGGACATCTCTCTTGAGCCCTATCATCAATCATGTTGAAGGTTTTATTGATTCATGATGTGAGGGTGTGCTACATGTGAAAATTTAGAGAAATTGGAAACTATGTGCTAGGGAAAGCTTATAAAAAAATATGCAAAAATGGAGCATTGAAGGCTAAACACCAGCACATTATTGAAAAAAGGTTAGTTTGTGCCCTAGACTTCCCTCATCAATTCAAAGTTGAATGGATTCGAATAGTTCTACATATAGTGCATGACATGAGGTATGGTTGGAGAATGGGCCACTAAGAATCACGAAGGAAATCATTCACTAAGTAACTAGATACCCTACTATGAAAGGGAAGAGAACTATGTGTTTTTAGAATAGGGAAGTGATTGAGGCAAACACTTTGGCTGAATGGAAGAAACAAGGAATGATAATCATTACAGTGACAAATCTTGGAATCATTTTTCCAGTGAGAGTTATTGCACACAACTTATATCCATCGAGTAGATTGGATAGTGTTCCCTACATTTGAGTTGACTAGGCATGGGAAATAGTAAATAAGGATCATACATGTGATCTTACTGAGCTGCAGATGACTCAGTTGGACAAGAACCTATCATCAATTAGGAAGATGAAGAATTCAATGTGTAAGTTCGGATCCCTAACAGTCTGTATATTTTTATATATAAAAAATACTTTTCCTACCTTAGGAGATGTTGTCTGGGGTCAGGACCAACTTGTGACATTGCAGATAAGTGATTTTATTCAACATTTAGGAGAGAAATTTGATAATGTTATAGAGAAATACTTTATTCAATTCAAGAAGAAAATTAGGTTAAGGAGTAGAATCCATGTATCACTACTGGAGAAGCATTATGATGATATTTTTTTTCTTTTTTGACACTGATTTTACATATGTACAACTTGGAGTACTCAGGCTAGCATGGTGTTGGGTTTATTTTAGGTTTTATGAGATGTATCAAATTTTTGGTTCCTAGTGTCAAATAATTTGTGCCTTTGCATTTAGTAGTATAAATGTCCCTACAAAATTTTTGAAAATTTTTGTCTCTCAAGGAAATCCTACTTCAAAAATATCAAAAAGCCATAAACCCTAGATCTTGTTTACCTTTATTAGGTTTTATATCTTATTAAATTGACAAGTCATGCCCTAGTTCTTATGTTTTCAAGTTGACATTCATAATTGCCCCTTTTATACACATGGTTCGTTCATTTCCTTCAAGTCTCTTAATCTCGTAAAGATCAACAATTAGTTATGATTATTGAGCAACCTAGTGAAAAATATTTCTCTAAGTCTTGTAAAGGATGGAAGTTAAGTCTAAAAGTAGTAAATCAAAACAGGTACACCTGCATGATTCTATGTGTCTCCAAGTGAAGGAGGATCTGATCCTCATTAATTGGTCTCTTGTTAGAATCAGGTGTTGGGAGTCATAGGGCTGATAATTTATTGATCTATTTTATTCTGCAAGAAAAATCTCCAACAAAATGATGACTCTGCTGGGGAGTGTAAATGCAACAAATCTTGTTGTGTAGGATCCCGGATCTATTCATAATTTTGTTCCCAAACTTATTTTGGTGGCACCTCTATTAGCTCCATGTGTGTTCCAACAATGTCATTTTTATCAAGTGGTTCTTCCTTTTAATTTTCAATATGAACCCACATAAGAACACTAGATCTTATATAAAGAAGGATCCTAAGGTTTCCATAGAAAATGAACTTCCTAGAAAACCTAGAAAGGAAGGAACTGATAAAGTTGAATCAATTTGTAATCATGCATGGGTTCCTAGTGAGGTTTATCTGATCCTAGTTCCTGATAGTTCTTCTTCATCCTCTACAAGTTCAAAATCAGAAAGCCAACCTTTGTTAAATCACAGGTTTGGTACTCCTAGAGATTCGTCTGAAGATAAAGGTATTAAACAAAACCAATATAATGAGATTTTTACAAATAGAGGAAAGAATAAAAAATATTCATGTTATATTATGCCACATGAGGCATCTCCTAATTTGATGGATCATCCAATCCTTTTGGTTAGAAACCAAGCAGATCCAAATCTAATCAACTTGAATGATCTTGAGGACTCTGACTCAACACATTATGATGTTGAGCTATTCATGGATGAACTATTGGTTTCGCAAAGAAAGGATAAAGATGAAAGGTTAGATGTTTAGAAATTGTGTGAAGAGAGAGCACACAAAGTATGTGAAATGTTGTTTGAAAGAGAAAGACTATTGAGATTCAATGCACAAAATAAGGCAGATTAGAAGGCCTTGAATGAGGAATATAAGGGCTTAAAAAAAGAAATATTTTGGGATATCAATACTTTAAAAGGGAAATTACTCCAAGATGAGTCCCATAAGAAGAAATATGAATTTTCTAGAGAAGGCCCTGTTATAAGGCAATTGAATGATTGGGAAATAGAAGAAAATGTCAGAGTACAATGATGTCTTTATTATATGCCCAATAATTCAAATAAAATGTTTCAAGAAATGTGAAAGCAAAAGGCATTAGCACTTTTTCTTGTAGAATCAATAAATAACAATAAATGTTTGACTCTTAGATTCCCAATTCAGATTCATACATTAAAAGGGCTAATTAATAACGATATATTCCTTCTACACTTTGAGCTCCACAAACTCAGGTGGGTGCACCTTTCTTCAACTTTACTGCTTCAGAGTAAATCATTCAGTGGATCAAGGATTTGTAATCCTTCTTCATTTTAGGTCTTTTGACTAGGAAGGTTAACCTATGAATCTTTTCTTTACGGAATTACCATGATGAACTGTATTTCTCAATACAATTATCTAGACATGTATACTTTAGATAACAGAAAGTAAATATTGATTGAAATATTAATTGGTTTGATGATAATGCCTACTTATCAAAGCTTGACCAGTGCCTAATCTTGGGCCATAGAGTCACAATGAAACATTTATTCACCAGAGTCAATTAATTGAAACATAAATAAAATCTCAGATAGAATGCCTTATAATCTACCCTTTCACTCTCATATATTTGTATCAAATTCAAGCATAAAATCCTAACCCTCTGGAACCATTTGCAAGATTTAAATCCTCCTTGAAAGCAACTCAAAAATAACAACACAGTTACCTTATAACTGGTACTTTTAAAATGATTTACAATTTAAACATACAAGAGCTGAATGTAAATGAAAAAAATATTAATGATACCAAATTGGAAATTCCATTGTATTTCATTAATAATATCATGATTTTAATATATTTGAAACTGACTAAAAACTTAAAACTCAGACACAATTCAAAAGTCTACCTCGCAGTTTTGATTTTATCTTCTTTTACAATATCTTACAACTTGCAACTTATAGTGAGCATTAGTCATCTTGGAATCCTTAAAGATCTAGGATGCAACAAGATTTAGATGACTAAGCTAATTTGGAGTACATTAAAAGACAAAATATTTAGTTAATCCTCTTGACAGTGAAAATACCAAATTTGTTGATAACTAAATTTGGTCTTCAATCTTCATCTAGTTGGCACCTTTGTCTATTGATATTCAGAATAACTTCATGTAGTTGCAACAAGGCCCAGTGATTTCCATTCCAAGCTAACCTACACTAGTATTTGAAGTAGTTATTCTCCCTGTGCTTAGAGATCAGGTGCTAGGTTTCCTCTTTATTCTTCATCCATGACATCAATGTCATATGCAACAACTTTCTTCTTCTCAGGCTTTGTCATTGTGTCCCATGCTACCACATCATCTTTAGCAGGAAAATTAAAGCTCTTTATAATTTCAAGTTGTGTTTTATGTCTGTCCCACCGAGTATCTGTTATACTCTTGACATCTAATAAGAATTTGTTGATGTCAGTCTCAACCTTAAAGACTTCATAAAAAATTTTGTTGTAACATTACATATCCAATTCTGCATTATCATTCATAAATTCCTCTATCATAGGCAATTTTCTGTCAAAATCTATTTTCCATGCCTCCAAGGCTTTGATCTGATCACCATCTTGCTTGATTGGAGGAATAGATCTATTGAAATCTGACCCAAAAAGACTCATCCTAGCCTCAATCTGATTTAACTTGCCTTTGAAGAAATAAAAAGTTACATTTATTTTCTCAATTTCATCACCAACCTCAATGACTATCTCTAGCAGATCATTCCTGTGATGTTGTAGAGATGCCAACCTTTCAAAAATTTGAGTCCTACTAGACCATATTGCAAATTAGGGGTTCAAAGTAGAAATAAAACTTGTCACCTTAGAATGTAGAATAGGAAGCTTATTATATGCATTCAACATTAGATCAGTCTTGTCCTTAAAAATATCAATTATATTCAACACTCTCCCCAGGTATATCTATCTATACCTCTTCATGTGAAACCTCCTTAGGTGATGCTAGTATAACCTCAGGTTTTTCCATCAACTGCTTATTGAGATCTCTAATTTTATTCTCCAAAGCATGAATCTTAATCTGACACAACTCCCTATCCTTTGCAATAGCTCTAGTCTCTTCTATCAACGTATTATACCTCTGTGATATTTGTTTAGTTTATGCCACATTCAATTGGGTAAAATGTGACAATACTTGTGAAATCCCCATATCATTGGTATTATTTATAGACCATACCATTTGGTTACCAACCATGTTTTCCTGAATGTTCAATAAGGCTAGCTTCTGATCCTTAGGATCTAGGCTCCACATTGCGACAGCTTGGGACTTTGCATCAAACCTGAATCCTCTAATCAATTATCCAACCTAGACTTCTGATGACAAATTTAAATAAAGTTATTTCCTTATCTAATCAATAATAAATGTTGAGGCTAAATCCCAGCCCTCAACAAATAACATCCCACTGGCTTTAACCATTTTCCTTGCTTCCTCTAGAGATATTTCCTCTGTTTCAGGATCATAATCATGTATAGCCTATAAGGCCTCTTCTATTACTGATTCTCCTCTATCCAATTGAAATTTTTTTCCAACTTATTATTGCTTATTCCATCTTAGGAAATCTTTAAATTCCTTAGTTTTAATAAAATTGTCATCATCTAGGAACTGTTGTTGATGAATCAATCCTTCATCTATGCAGGTTCTAAGAGGTAATTCAATATTATCCTCTTCATCTTGTTGCTGCAAATTATTTCCTTTTCTAATCTCCTTCCTTAATTTATGGTCATATGGCCTATTTTCAAGAATAAGAGCACTGAATTTATCCTCTTTCTTCTCTCTTCTTACACAAATTACTCTTTGAAAAGGCTCTCCAAGTTCAACCTTTTTCCTTTTGAGAGGAGGCTCATTGGTAACCTCTATTTCTAGGGCCTTTGTTAGGTCAATAATATTCTCATCTCATACTTTTTCTTCTTCATCTAACTAATTGTCTAGAGGAGAAATAGGTAAGGGGTAGCCTTCATCATTGTCATCATACTCTAATTCAGAATGCTCTGCTTGACCCTTCTTTGGAATCATTATCACATCCTCAAATTGATTGCACAGGAGAGTGTGAGACTCAATCATGGCCTATATTCCTTTCAAATAAGGCAGATTGGGGAAGAACCCCCCAAAAGACAATCCCTTCCTCTTTACCTTCCTTTTGAGGTCCAATCATTCTTTAATTTTGTTTTCTCTTTGAAACACTTCCTCATCTTCAAGAATATTCCTTATGGCATCTTCTTCTATGCACTCCTCCTGCTCATAAGTGTAAGGAATAGTTGGGGTTAAGATCTTCTTGGCACTTGAAATGAATTCCTCTATATCAATGTACCTATATAATGCAACACCCATCCTAAAATGGCTTAGCCAATTATTTAACAAATCCATGGCTCTCTTACCAATAGTAAATTGATAAACTTTAAACTATTTGGGAGTGAAAGTCTTTTTCTTGTGAGGAGCCAGATGCTCCTTATCTGTTAACATAAGCTGCCAAATAAACTCTATTAGTGCAATTCTAGTAGAGGCATGAAATGGGAGTATGTGTGGTGGATGTCTACACCCATACACTCTAATCATGGTAAAATTCTGGTCCAAGAATAAATCTCTTTAGTTGTGATCTCCAGGCCACTTGTCTACAGACTCATAAGGCATCAATAATTGTAGTACCTTGGCTAGCAATCTAGTCTTATTTACCCCTAGACATTGTAGCAACGGATAAATTATCTAATTCTCAAATGCACAGAAGTCACAATCCCTAGCATTAAAATTCCAAATTCTTATCCAAAATTGAATACAGTTGGGCTGACCCTGGTGAACCTTTTGTGGACTCAAATTATTCAAATCCATAACTAGGTGGTTATAATACATTGTCAAATGCATTATGATAGAATAATGTAAAAAATTAGGCTGCTTTTCCTTTTTCTAGATAGCCACAAATACCTCATGCATTCTATCAATTATATACTAAATATAATCAGAGGAGGTGTTGGCATGGACATCATGCAAGTCTAGGGAAATCATTAGGACATCTACATTAATTCTCTCTGAACCACTATCCCTTCCTAAGACTCTACAGAGTGCAAAATAAATGTATTTGATATAATGATTTAAATCCTTATAAGCATAATGAGAAATTCCTGGCATGGGGTTAATATAATTCTTAGTTTGCTTGCGGATGTGTCTCTATACTAGACCTTTAATTACCCCAGCCTATTTCTTATATCTAGCTTCCTATTTCTTTAGGTCAATCTCTGTTGCCATAGGGTAGTAGAGGTTAAAGGCTTTCATAAATGAATTTTTGTTTAAGGCCACTAATATAGTGCCTTCACTCCTCTTAATTATGTAAGAAAGTGCATCATATTTATTTTCTAAAGATAAAACAAGATCTGTATCTAAAAATACGTCAGGCATAATTAACTTGGCTAACCCATAGGTCCAAGGATTTGATACAGGCACAGCTTCATCATAATTTTTATAAAAAAAGTTAAATAGAGAATAACTTGATGAACCTGGAGTCCTGGCATCTCAGATATTAGCTAGGTCATCACTCAGGATATCATCCTTTGACTTCTTATTTTGTGTCAAGCCTGGCAATAACTATAGAAATTCATCTAATAAATTTCTCTTCCTCTTGGCCTCCTCATCCATTTCTTCACTTTTCCCACTAGTGGAGGCTACACTGACTGCTCTACTCTTCCTGGCTACTTTCCCTTCAACCTTTTTGACAAATATTGAAACAAATCTATCACTGGAAACCCGTACTTTTTCATTGCAATGTGCTAAAAACAATCCAAAGCTCTGAAAACCAATCAATTTTCACTAAATTCTAAACTAAAAGGATTGATTACTTGACTTTAAAAGATGGCAACTCTCTATTTTCACAAACACTGGTAACTTGGAAATTTCTTCCCTCTAAACTCTGAAATAAATGTAAATGAGAATGAGATACTGTATTATCTATTTACGATAAAGAATGATCATAGTATGCAGCTCATAATTGGGAAATCCCATCACTTCTACCTTCAATTCAACATATTCTTACATCAATTCTTTCTCCAACCCATAGCCTCTGATTATGATAGTAAATCGAATTCAAATGATTATAGAATTGCTGAAAAACCTCATGAAATATGACAAGAGGTCAATTTTGTTATGATTGGCTGATCCTCATACACCTCAGCTACCTTTCCAAGCTGTCATAATTTCTCTAAATCCTCACTGGTTGATAAATTTTCAAAAATTGCACGTCATCAACTGTATTAACTTTTACTATGGCTTAACTTTCACTTTTCCTACTTAGCAACCTTGTGACTACAACTTATCTCCATGTCACTTAGAAACTTGCTTAACTGTAATCACTTTCTGAGAATTGGTGATAAAAGGTACTTTTAACTTCAGTTCAAACCCTGATTACCTTTTGGCGACCTCGTGAATGTGAAAAGATAAGTCACTAAAATATCTCCTTTACCCTGGGTTTATTAAGAGACTACGTGATCACCGTTGATTTCCTTTTCATATAAAGCCTCTCTTTGAGTCTTGTAACCTTTTTCTATGACCAAAAATTGTTTGGAGACATTGCAACATAAGCGTTGTTTCTTAATTGCTAAATAATTTATCATTTGATTATTTTATCTATCTTCACTTTTACATTTTAATTCCTTCTGGAGACTATGTGACTAGGGCTTGTCTCATCGTCGCTGAATAAAATTCACTTTATCAAATCTATCAAGAGACTTCCCAAGTACCATTTATCTTTCTTAACTAATTATTTGATGACCAATACTAAGTCTCATAATAATTATATCAAACCCTAATATATCTTGAGACCTGGTGACTAAACATAATGTAACCTTTATTTCCTTCTGTCTCTTAGTTGCTCGAATAAACTACACCTGTCCATCTTATTCAAAGACTACTTGACAACTATTGATCTTCATTCTGACAGCATCTAAGGGCTCCCACTAAGTCTCTGAACACTTCATGCAAACCCTAAATCATCTCAAGGCCTGGTGACAACACCCTTTGTGTTTATCATATTTAGCCACGTGTCTCAATATTATTCCTAGTCTACTGATCGCTGAATAACTACTAACTTTTCAAATTCTACAAGCAAATTTACGCCATCCATTGGATCTTACTTTAATCAAATGACTATCTCCATATCTCACAATATTTTTCTTAAATCATCTTCTATTTTGAGACTTGGTGACAACACTACTTTTGAAACTAACTTTCAACCACAGTTTATTTAGAGATAACGTGACTGTTAAAAATCAATGTCACTGAATAATTTACTAACCGCGGATTTTATCTGGAGACCTCACAAAAAGAGCCTTTAGTCTCTTTGTCACTTTTTTTTTTTTTTAGTTTTAGGATTTCTATCTAGAGACAACGTGACTGTCATTGATCTCCATTTTCTTTGCATATGACGATTGTCTCTAAGTCTCCTAATCTTCATATCAAACACTAACTTTTCATTAGACTTCACGACTGATGGACATGTGTCTTACTTTTATTTTGTCTCTTGTTCTCCAGATATCATTTGAATTTTCAAATTTATACTACGATCACGCAACTACCATTGTTCTTGCCTCCATCCTATGGTTTTCGCTGAGTCTCTTGATTATTAACTTAACTCACCTTTCTTCTCGCGATTGCACAACAACACCATTATCCAAACTGACATTCAACCTGGGTCATATTTGGAGACAATGCGACTGAGGAAACTTGAATTCGTGATATAAAATCATTAACACTAATCTCATTAAGTGATAACCCAACCACCATTGATCTTTCTTTTAGATGGATGGTCTACGCTAAGTCTCTTAACCATATAAGCATATTCCTTTTCATTGAGAGATAGCACGACAAAGGCAACCCACTGAGTCTCATAACCATATAGAATATTCTCTTTGTTTCATGAGACTAAGCGACTATGATTTAAGCACATGCATATTTTTAGGACTTAAGTGCCAAAAGGTAACTTCAAAATAGAACCAATTTAAGAATTTTAGGGTTTTTTTGCAATTTCACACAGAAATGACCTAAGGACTTAAGTTTTTTAGCATTTCCAACTAGGTTAAGGGTTAAAACAACATTTGCAGAGACACAGGGATAATTTCAACAGTGATTTTAACTCTTCAAGCACAGGTATGATAGGGAAATTCAAAAATTTTACAAGGCAAACTAAAAATATGAAATATTACCAACAGTGGCTCTCTCTGAGGATGCTTAAACATGAGATTATAGAAAGAATATAGATCTCTAGAAAAATTGACCAAAATTGCACTAACCTATTATTGGAAAAAAACACACAATAGAAACAAACACACCTGTACATAAGACACTATTGTGCATGAAACATAAGACCTAATTGAAGAAATTCTTCAAGAATTGTCCATGCGCTTGCAATTCCTGTTCTTCATCATCCATATTCCTTATGAAATATGAATCCTTTCCAAAAATCTGTGAGATGACAAAAGGCCCTAGCCATAATGACTCATTTTTTTGTGCTTTCCTTTGTCTTTAGCCCTGGTATTCCATTGCAACACAAAATCACCAGGCTGGAACTTTCTTTCATGTGCCCTTTTTTCAAAAAGGTATTTCATTTATTGCTGCAATTTGACATTTTCCCTCTGGCTTTCTCTCCTTATTTCATCCAATTCTACCAATTGAACCATTCTTTCTTCCATAGGTTCAGAGACTTCAATCTCTTCATCTTGGATAAATTTAAAAATTGGAAGCAAATTATTGACAAGCCTTCTTGACTGAACACCATATACTAACTCAAAGGGAGATTTTCTAGTGGCCTTTTTGACAGTGATCTTGTGTGCCCAAAGGGAAAGTTTTAATTTTACATGCCAGGATCTTTTATTACTTTCCAGTGTCTTTTTAAAAATTTGCAAGAGATTCTTACTGCTGGATTCTGCCTGACCATCGGCTTGTGGATGGTGTGAGGATGAATAAGACAAAAAATTCCATATTAGAGTAGAAATCAGTAAATTCTTCAGACCTAAAATACATGGCATTATCCATTACCAACTTGATGGGGACATCAAATCTTGTGATCACATTTTACATCATGAAATCAATGACCACTCTACTTGTTTCCCTTTTGGTGTGAATTGCCTCTACCCATTTTGTAAAATAGTCAGTTACTAATAGAATCCAACTATGGCCCCCACTTGATTTCTGAGCAAACTCTCCGATGAAATCTATTCCCCACATTGAAAAGGAGGCTTCTACCACTACATGATTCAATAATAAAGCTCCTAAAAACTTCATTTTTCTTGAGAAACTCTTACATGGTCCACATTTTCTGACAAAAGTATAGGCATATTGGAAAAAAAAGACCAATAGTATCCAGCTCTCAAAATTTTATGAGTTGTTGATCTTGCAGAATAATGCCCTCCACATATTACAGCATGCATTTCACTCAAAATCTTCTCTGATTATCCTTTATCAAAACATAAAAACAAGATCCCATCTCTATTTTTTCCAAAACAAATCACCATGCAAAAAGACATATTTCTGAGCCTGCAACCTCAAACTCCTTCTTTGGTCGTCACTTAGGTCATCTGGACACTCAACATTTTTCAAAAAATATACAATATTAGTATACCAAGGTTGCATTTCAATACTTGTTAGGCAATTTCCATTTGTGTCAACACTGTTGACCTCAACTAGATCCAAATTTTCTTCTATCATATGTTTTTCCAATCCCAACCCTCTTATCGATTTTGTGATGTGAATTTTCAGATCAAATTCCTTGACTTTATTTATCCACTTGTATCTCTTCCATGTTACCTCATTTTGGACAAATATATATTTAACAACAACACGACGAACATATGCATTCACCTTTGCACATACCAGATAGGGCCTAAAATCCTTGACTACCTTCACCAAGGAATAAGCTTGTTTTTCCATCAATTTATAATTTAGCTTAGCTAACTATAAATATTTTTTGAAAAAGGCTATTGGATGTTCAAATCCCTCATCATCTTTCTACAATAGAACTACAACAATAGTATGGAAGGAAGCAGAAGTGAATAAAGAAAAAGGGTTTGGTATAATCAGGTGACATTAGGACTGGTGCTTCTTGGATGGCTTATTTTATTTTTTCAAAGGCTAGCTGTGCCTCATGGTTCCATTCAAATTTTGCATCCCTTTTCAGCAATCTGACAATGGGCTTGACCAATTCTACAAAGGTAATGAATCTCCTAACAAAATTGTTTTTCCCTAGAAATTATTGTGTACCTTTCAAATTTTTAGGAGAAAGTACCTTCTGAATAGCTTCAATTATTTCAGGATCTATTCTTACTCCCTCCTTTGACACTACGTGGCCTAGAAGTTTCCCTTCAGTAACAGCAAAGTGACATTTTTTTGGGTTCAAAGACACCCCATATTCCAATTCTTTTATCATAACTTTCTCCAAGTAGTTACATTGATCTTCTGCCCTTTTTAAAAATGTTGTTAAATCATCTTGGTATACTACCATCAGAACATCTATGAGATCTTTGAAAGCCACATCCATTGCCCTTTGAAAGTTTGCACCAGCATTTTTCAAGCCAAATAACATGCAATCATACACATAAGTGCCCCAAGGAGTAGTAAATGCATGTAATTGTCCTAATTGTCTCTAAAATTAGAGAGTAGGTGAACACCTTATAATTCTCCCAAAACCCTCTAAAAAGACCCCCAAAAGTGTACTCAATAAATAGCAATGATGAGATATGACAACTAGCCTTTTTGTCTCCCCTCTTAATTGAGAGTTTAGCAAGGAGTGTGGGACAAATTAGATGCATAAGACCGTCTCTATTTTCGCCACTTTTGAAAAGTAGGCATTTTGGAGAGTCATAATGGTCACCTAGGTTTCTCCCATAGGTCAAAAATAGCCCTAACCCAAGGTACCCCCTTAGGGTTAACTAATTTTGGTCAAAAATACATTCTAGAGTCACTTTTAATCCCTCCAAAGTACCCCTAAGGTTCAAATCCGAGTTCCAACATGATGGGATCCCTATAAGGCATCTATATGAAAGTGATTAATATAATATCACAAAAGGTTAAGTGATTCTTTCCCAAGCCCTAAATGACATGTCACTATCCACATGGACAGCACAAGTGTCAAGTGACACCAAAAAAATACACATCACATTCACAATAACATATCCAAAAAATAACATAACTTTAAAATATTAACACAGATTCAAATTACATTTACAACAAAGGTCACATTACAATGAGGTTTCAACCCTTTATTGGATTAAACCTTGGCTTACTAAATTCACATGTGTTTAGCCCTGATTCTCTGAAAAATTCCATAGTTCCCATTCCCGCACACTAAACTTTGAGCATTAGTAGTCCAAGATGATAAAATTACATGCAATATATATTTTCAAATTATAATTTGCAACATTAACCTATAAGCAGAATTAAGCCTCTATTGAAATTTTCATACATAGATGTTTAAAACATAAGAATTCCTTAATCACCATGACATAAAATCTATAAAATAGTCAAGTCTAATCATAATTCAGTCTTCTCATCAATTCACTGATCTAAACATATATAATCAAAGTCAACCACCTATTCTAGGTCTAATCCATATCAAAATGTAATCCACACAATATAATCATCATCATATCATAATATCACGAGTCCCTATCGGGATAACAAAAAGTGTATCAATGTATCAAAAAACATAAAGTGTCAAAGTGTGATCAAATAGTAAAGCTATGATGGGTCGGGGTGAGGCCTCACAGGTATTTTATTTTTTTTGTTGATGATTTTTCAAGGATGATGTTGGTTTCATTCTTAAAAGATAAGTATAAAGCTTTGTAGAAGTTCAAAATATTCAAAGATAAAGTTGAAAATGAGTCTGGATTAAAACTTAAGTGTCTGAGATCAGATAGAGGAGGAGAATTCACCTCTGACCAGTTTTATGAGTATTGTGAAGAACATGGGATCAAAAGACAGTTGAGTGCTCCTAGAACCCTTCAGCAAAATGTGATTGCAGAAATAAGAAATAGGATCATACTTCACACAACACGCACTATCATGATAGAAGGAAAAGTTTCACAAACCTATTGGAGAGATGCAGTCAATACAACACTATATACTATTAGCATAATAAAACTAAGGCCAGGCATAGATAAGACACCTTATGAACTTTGGTTTTGTAATGTACCTACAATTAAATACTTCAAAATCTTTGGAAGAAAGTGCTACATCAAGAGAGATGATGGTGCTAGTAAGTTTTATGCCAGAAGCAATGAAGGTATTTTCCTTGGTTACTCTACTAAAAGAAAAGCATATAGATGTTTTAACTTAAGATTGAAGAAGATAATTGAAAGTACACATGTGAATATTGATGAGAAGTTCATGATTCAAGAAAGATACTATGACTGTGCACCTATGATTGAAGATGAACCCAAGCCTAGTAGTAAAGAAACAATTATTGAAGAAATGTTTGATTGTATTGTTGTATCATGCAATGACCCTGAAACAAGAAAAGAGGAATCAATGACTATAGATGAAGATGTCACACCCAAAATTAAAAAATTCACAACTAGATACCATTCAAAGGAAGATATCATTGGAGATCAGAGCAGTAGAGTTTTAACAAGATCTAAAGAAAAAGGGTTAACAGTTGATGAAGAGGTATATTTACTTTCTCAAATTGAACCTTTAAGTGTTGAAAATGCATCCAATGATTCCAATTGGAAGAAAGCTAGATGAAAGAAGAATTAGATCAGATAATGAAGAATGATACATGGGAACTAGTCCCTAGACCTTGTGACAAAAATGTGATTGGAACAATGTGGATATTCAGAAATAAGATGAATGAAGAAGGTAGAGTGGTAAGAAACAAAGTGAGACTGGTTTGTAAAGCATATGCGCAGAGAGAAGGAATAGACTACACTAATAAATTTTCCCCTATGAGAAGACTGGAAGCTATCAAGTTGTTTTTGGCCTATGCAACATTCAAAAACTTTAAAGTATATCAAATGGATGTCAAGTCATCTTTTCTGAATGGTGACTTGAAGGAAGAAGTTTACATAGAACAACCTGAAGGATTTAATTTATCAGACAAACCAGACATGGTATGCAGACTAAAGAAATCCCTTTATGGACTGAAAAAGGCTCCAAGAGATTGGTATGAGAGACTTGATGGTTACTTGATAAAGATTGGATTCAAGAAGGGAGCAACAGATTGCAACTTATTCATGAGAGAGACACCTGATGGACTACTACTTGTTGCTATCTTTATTGATGACATTATCTTTGGAGGTAATGACAAGCTTAGTATAGAATTTTCCAAAGAGATGCAAAGTGATTTTGAAATGAGCATGATTCGACCTATAAAATACTTTTTGGGATTAAATGTAAAACAAACAGACAAAGGCATATTCATAGTTTAGTCTAAGTATGTGAAGGAGATATTGAATACTTTCAAAATGGAAGATTGCAAACCAGTAATCACCCCCATGATAACAGGAAGTAAGATTTATAAAGAAGATGACTCCATAGTAGTTGACAAGACATTATACAAGTCTATGATTTGAAAACTCATATATCTTACTAAATCTAGACTAGATATTTCCAATCCAATTGACATTATTGGAAGATTTGCAGTTAAACCCAAACAAAATTACCTAATGGCAATAAAAACAATATTTAGATACTTAAAAGGGACTATAGACTATGATTTATGGTATCCTAACTCAAAGAATATATAACTTCATGTGTATACAGATGCAGATTGGGTAGGTTTTGTTGATGACAGGAAGAGTACCTCAGGAGGAGAAGTATTTTTTGGAGATAGGTTGGTTACTTGGACAAGCAAGAAGTAGAATTGTATCTCTCAGTCAACAAAAAAAGATGAGTATGTTGTAGCAGGATTGAATTATTCAACAATGGTTTGGATCAAATAGATGATTAAAGACTTTGGTATTTAGATTGATTATCCTATTTTTATTCACTGTGATAACACTAGCACTATCAATATGTCAAAGAACCATGTGATGCACCCAAAGTGAAAACACATTGAGATCAAATATCATTTTCTAAGAGAAAAAGTTATAGAAAAAGAAGTAAATTTGGATTATGTGAGCACTAAAGAACAGTTAGTAGACATTTTTACAAAGCCTTTATCAAAAGATACTTTTGAGTATCTATGGGAGAAGCTGGGAGTAATTCCCTTTCTTGAGTCTGCTTAGAGTGTGTAGCAAGAGAATCAGTCCTAGGTGACTAATGAATGGTTGACTACTCTACTTCTAGAGTAGTATGTGTGCTTAATTATTTTTGGCACCCATTTCCATTGATGTCAAAGAGGGAGTATATAGTAAGGGGGAGCATATACTCTAGGGGAGTTTACAGAAATGAAAAATATAGTAAAGAGAGATGCAACAGTTAAGATGAGATTTTGGTGAGGATATTGAAAAGATTATAAAAATAAGAAGGATACTTTGGGTTGATGGTTTTTTTCATAGCATATGTTTCCATCAATGTCAAAGGGGGAGATTGTTGGAGATTTTCTTCTGTGCAAATAGTTGATTGTATGTTTGTCATTGATGCCAACATATAATATACAGTAGTGTCCTATCAGTAAAAATATTATGGAGCCTTGTGCATTTACATCTATGTTTTAGACATGTTCTTGATGCAATTTTCATACACACAGATTCAAATATGCAGTTACAGATGAGTTATGTTAATTTGTTTCGGCAGTTATAGTTTCTAGAGATTATCTATTAAGAGCCGACGTATTTACATTGTTTGTTGAGTTGGGCCTATCTTTGGGATATGTGTGTTTGTATTCATTTTTTGTTATGAGTTAATGATTATTATCCAAAGGTGTTAAATGTGTTGTAACAAAAGCATGATGTTTGAGTTAATTTGATAGAGCCGACTATGTGAAGTGACACATCCACTCATCTTGAGTTGCACGGTCCTAAGTTTGATTGCTTGCTTAGTTAAGCCAACAAGGAAGTTTCTAAAGTTTTTTCTACAACGTTCATGTCCTTATCCTTGGGGAAGATACAAATAGCAGTTCAATTGTGATTGCAAAGCGTGAAAATGAAGTGAAAAATAAAATACAGAGTAGAGTAGAAAGTTAGACAGTAAAAGTTTAAGATCTATGTGAAGAAGCAGAAGATTACAATTCATTGGAACTGATCAAGACAATAGGTCTACTCAAACAATTCATTATCAGATATAGTGTATATCTTCCTTACAAAAGGTTGTATCCTTCACCATTTGAGCGGTGAGCTCTTGCATAGTGTGTCCTCACCCCTAAAAGGGTTACTTGTAAATGACTCCTAATAGGGTCTGACCTTTGATCAAGTCTCTGTACTTATTGCATTGTAAAGATCAACTCCTAACAGGGTTGCAAGATCTTCTAACAAGGATCATTATAAAATTGTACAGTTATTTGTGGGTGTAATTCCCATTGGGTTTTTTACTTAATTTGGTTTTCCCCATCACCAAAACTGTGTTGTTCACTTCTGTGTTATCTTGTTGAGCTTATGTTTAAATTTATTATGTACCTAATTGCAAAAGAATTGAATAGTATAGATAAATGATTCACCCCCTCTCAATTATCTCTTGGGAATATTCCTAATAGTTTATTACTTTACTGTTTTACATTTCACATACACATTTCTGGATTGATCAGTATACTCTGCATATTTACTGTGTTTCGGTAAATAGTTAACTGCTTATCGGTAATCATATTGGAGAGAGATTTACAAAGCATTATGACAAGTAGAAAATTGATTAAATTATTTCAAGGCATTCATCTTGTAGGATAGAATATAACTAGAGACATAATCTATGGTTATAAGTTTTAAGAGTTGATTTAAGGATTAATTTTTGAGGCCACTAATTCACCCGCCCCCCCCCCCCACTCTTAGTTATTACTAACACAATAGTGGCCAGCCAAGGCAGGCCAAGAATTACTAGATAGCCTCCTAAGGTGGCCTTAGGTAAGAGTGTCATAAATTCTATAGGATAAGAATAGGTTTCAAGGTCAACAACTATATGCTATACTACCCCATCAGGTTTGAATGTGGAACTGTCTATGAGCTACAGGACAATGGGTGTTTCCCGGAGGTTAGTGATTCTGCATTGTTGCATGATGTCCTTAGTCATTACATTTTGCAGCTCCTAATTTTATCAAATAATTTTTTATGGTTTTCCCATTGATGGTAACCTCGAAAACCTAGCTACCTCATTCAGAATACTTTGGGACCACTATTTTGTCTAGCATGAAATTAGCAAGTATTCCCAGGACATGGACTTCTTAGGGGTCCTTCCGCTTATGACCATGATTTTTAAATCAAGCCTCTTTGATAGCCTTTCCATACATGGGAACATCCTTTATTTCTTGAAAAAGAGGAATATGAACATTAATGTTCTTGAGTTGGTCTAGGATGTCAAAGGTTGCATCATCTGTATGATTTTTATTCTCATTCTACAACCTTTGTGGAAAGGGAGGTGGAGTTGGTTAGGCTTTCTCTAGTAATATTATTGGGCTTATTAGACTGGAATTTAGAGTAGTTTGAGGAATGGACTCTTCTAGAGTTACTTCAATTATAGTAGGAGGTGTTGGCAGAGTAGTGCCTGACGGTAAATGAATGTCATTGTTTGCATAGGGAGGGTATTGGTTTGGGTCAACTGAATAGACATTTTTATGAGGTGTTGGAGGCCTGTTACTAGGATTTGGTTGAGGTTGGGTAGGGATGTGAGTAGGCTTAGGGGTTTTTTTAGGTGCTACAAGAGGTGGTAGAAGTTCCTATAGTTGGGGCTACTATTGGTTTGGCCATTGTTGACCTCCCTGCCACTGCAAATTTATTTGCCAATTGCCTTGTCGAGGTTTCCAATTTCCTTGGGGTTTTTTCCAATTGCCTCAGGGTTGTTTCCATTGAGGACCTGGATAAGGTTTCCACTGAGGTTGTAGATTATTCTAGGGAGAGTATTCATTATTAAAAGGTGGTTTCCATTGACTACTAGAAATCAACCATTAAAAGTAAGAGGGTATTGAGGCATACCTTGTCATTGAGCCCATGGTATTCTTTGGGAAACAAAGAATACTTTCTCATCATCTCCTTCAATCATCTTGTAATCAGTGGGTATTTGTGCGGTCTCCATGTTGGCAACCAACTTGCAATGACAATCTATCTTCATATGTCTACAATGTGGACAGAACTCTGCCAGAATAGCTTCGACCTCCTCATGCTTTTTTTTGTCTGCATTGTGTCCAACTAGGTTGCCATGTTATTGATAATGTCCTGCATGAAGACAACAAATATGTGATTTATGTCTAAGAGTCCCTAGTGCCATTAGTTTTTCTTATTGTAGACCTATATCCTCTGACCTTATTTTCTGCAACTCTTGAGTAATTGAGGAAGATTTTGTTGATATCCCCCCCATGTAGATTGGGTGATATCTCACTTGGCCATAAGATCCAAGGCTTTAATGCACCCTTCATTTATACCCCTTAAAAAAATAAATTTTTGTGACTCCTCATTGAGTTGGTGTTGAGTATTTCTCGGAAAAATAAATAGAATCTTGTCACATAATCCTCTATAATTTCATCCTCCTTCTATGTCATGTTAAAGATGTCATACCCTCTCATATTATTTCTCCTGCAGTACTCTTTATACTTTGTCAAGAATTCTATCTTTATTTCAACCCAATCATGGACAAAGTCCTAGCCTAAACCTATAAACCATATTAATGTAGACTCCTTGAGAGTTGCAGGAAACAATTTTAGCCTATGGGCATCCATGGTGTATTTGTAACTACAACAGAAGTCAAGCTCAAAGAGAGAGGTATCTGGGTCCTTGGTAACTAGCCCATAGAATTTTGGAAGTGCTGAAGAGGGAATATTCTTGAGCTTCTGATTATCATGTTGGTCAGTAATGGGAAATGGAAATGTAGGGGGTTTTCCATCCTCATTGGATCCCGAGGGAGACCTTGCAGTTGGTAAATGACTCAATGTAGTGGATTTTCTTCTTGATTGTTTGGGTATTGGATTCAGAGATTTTCCAAGGCTTCTGCAAATGAGTTGAACTCAAGTTTCCCTTCAAGAAGGTGAAATTTCAGTGGATCACCTTCTGAAGGTGATGATGATGATGATGATACAAGAAGGTTTACAATTTCATTCAAGAACTGACCCTCCTCTTCATCTTCTTATGGTACACAAATATCTCCTAATTGATTGTTGGGATAGTTTAGTAAGTACCTTGCTAGAGCATCTCTTCTTCTTCTATGCATATAGATAAATGGAAAATTGCGGTGGTGGAGTGAAAGAATTTTTGATAGAAAACTCTAGTTAAAAAGGATTTACATTCTTGAATTGAATTTTAGAAATGGCTAAGTAAAAGAAATTGGCTTGACACCATCTCTCAGAAAACTATGCCAAAAATGATGGGTTCTATTAAGGTATCAAAAACTAGGTAATTACCATGAATCAGGGATTGGACATCCTACCGAGAAGCTATCATCCTTTATAAAAAATCATTTAATCTATCAACCTAGGGATGTATTACGTGAAACAGACCAGAATAATATATGCACCAAAGATTCTTACTCAGACCATTGTATGGTTGTAGGAAATAAATTTATTTGGAAGGAAACTAGTCTATAGTTGCAAGAAATGAATTCTAGAAAGGAAATTAATATATAGCTATAAGAAACAAATAGTGAAAAGAATGTTGGAAATGAAATGTGGAAGTAAATTCATAGACACATAATCATAATTCCAAAGTAAATAACATAGCATATTCATCCAATCATATCATATTAAGTATGTTTTAACCATAGCATATGTCTTGTGGTAGCATGCCACATAATAGCAAATATGAGTATAAACTATTTGAGAAAGTATGATAAAACAAGGAAAAGGTCCTGGCAAAAGCTATCCTAGGGCATCTAAAATATGGCATTAATATGCCTCATCATATGTTACAATATACTATCAATACTATGGATGATGATAAAGAACATACACATTTTAGATTGCCTAGTGATGAAGAAAAAAGATCCTTGACTATAGAAGCAATTAATAAAGATAGAAGTACCTAAAACTTGATAAATAGAAGGGTGGAACATGGTCAAGGAAAACCTACTTCTGTATTTATCAAAGAAGATTCCCTAGAGGTTGTTGTTGAATCTCCAGCCAAAGATAAAAAAAGAGAAGGAAGCTACTAAACAAGGGGAAACCTCTTCTCCCCAAGAGGAGAAGGGGGGAGTAAAATTAGATGAACAAATGGCTACTAAAAAAGGAAATAAAGGTAAGAGAACAAATGATATATTTTTTGAATTTCCTGCATTTGATATGAGGCATTCTCTTACACAAATGAAAGTATCAGTTCCACTGATGGAAATTTTAAATATAAAAGACTATAGAGACTCTCCAATGTCACTTTTTAAAGGGATAGAGGATTCCCTATTGCAGAAAAGAAGGAGAGTAAGAAGAAGGAGGTTTCCTTTGAGCCAAAGACCCCTATATTATATGTGGGTAATATGATTACCCAAGAACCATCTCAAGTGGATCCCTTCTATGTCACTTTATTGATAAACAAAAAAATTGTAAAAAATTGCATGATTGACTCTGGTGCTGTCACAAATCTCATGCCATATGAAGTGATGAAAAAATTAGGGATGAGTGTAGATACTTGTTATGGGATATTTATGCCATGGATAAAAAAGAGGTTCTTATAGTGGGAACTCTGAATGGAGTTTAGGTAAAGATAGTTGTCTTTCCTGAAGCCACATACAAGATCAATATAGTTGTTCTGGATACTCAACCCCATTATGGTACGATGTTGTTAAGATAGTGGGAAATAATAGTAGGAGGTCATGTACAATTATATTTGTCCTATGCAAAAATCCCTATAAATGATAATGAAGTAAAGCTATACAGAAAGCCATGAGCACTTGTGAGTTGTCATGCCCAAAAATTTGTGCCCAAAAATGCAACAACTTTTTTTTTTTTCAAAGGTGAATTTAATAGAATTAGTAATGTCAAGAGGTTGTAAGGGGTATCATGAAAAGTGTCAACCTCCCTTAACCCTAAATGTCTACTAATGAATTAGTTGCACAAGGTGACGTTAATCATAAATTTGACTACCTGAATAATTTTAGGATAATGCTCGAGGATTTTACAAGGTGAGGTTGTATGGAGTACGCATGTCATTCCCTAAATTTTGTTAATAGAGTTTGATGATGTGGAGAAAGAGAGAGAAACTCCCTGTAATCCATCACCAGGATCATTCAAACAGTCTGGTAAGTTATTAGATCAAGAACTCTATGCTTAATTAACTCCCTAGGGTAGGGCATTGCCATATTATTATTTTTATAATAGTCAGTATACTGGCCACATAGATTGACCACATAAAAAATAACATTATGAGTCCCCAAGATTTATTTAAAAACTTTAATTCGGTTCACCCTCTAATATAATGAACCAATTATATCTTACTTAAAATATAATATTAATTTCAAACGTATTAATTAATAATAGGTCGGATAAAATATTTGAATCTTGCCCCTCTCTAACTTAAATGTCTATTACGATTTTCTTAAAAAAAAAAGGGTCGTAATATTCATTTTTGCAAATATACAATGAGTAGTAAATGTTAACGTTATAGGGAATATATTTTAATTCCTATTATTACCCCACATAATAATACTCTTACTAAGTTTTATTCTTCATTTTAAAATACCATGCTTATACATAAAAAGTCTTAACTAAATACCCTATTAATAATCTCAAAAAGGGAAAGTAATCTTCTCAAAAAAAAGTGAGACAAAAAGAATTATAAAATTCTTAAAGGGGTGAAAAGGTTTTTTTTTTTCCCTCCCCTAATTTCTTTATCTCATTTTGAATTCCCTAACCCTAATTTCAAAATTAGGGTTAGGGTGGAATATGTAGTTGACTAAAAGTTACCTTATTTTGTTTCTCTCTCTCAAAACTCCTTTCTCCCCAAACCCTAGCTCAAATGCCCTTTTTTGTTATTGTATTTTTTTTGCGGTTGTAGGTCATCAATGGAGGATGGGTGAAACCCTAAGAGTTCATATATATATATATATATATATAT
>MU227465.1:1954516-1965121 GCA_018584345.1 Thuja plicata | reverse complement strand
GGGATGTTAGGAACCTGTGTGTTCCTTCTGTTTATTTTGTTAGTGTAGTGTTGTTGGACGCATATGCTTTGTAAGTCGTCCCATGAGTATATTTTATTATCCCACATGCATAGGTAGTATTACTTTTATAGATCGTACTTAGTATATAAGAGTAGGTTGAGGCCTTTGATGGACACCGACGAATTTATTGTATTGAGCTTGCTCAAAGGAGGTTACCCCCTCGAAGTGGCCCGCGATCAATAGATTCATTCTGAGTTCTGCTATTGCTCTATATTCTGTTATTTCGTGCATTCTCACCAAATTGCTGTAAGGAGGTTCCTCTCACTAAGATCCAAGATTAAGGAAGAAATTTGAAGAAGAGCTCCCTTTTAGCCAAATCCCTCCTTCCAAGATCTCCAATTCTAGCAATGTCCCTAAAATAAGGGAGTGGGTGTTCAAACTCTCCAAATTGGGGATTTCTCACTAAAAATCCCTCTAGAATGCTCATGGGGAGAAGAAAAGTTATCTCATTGGTCCCTCTTCCCTACACTCTTACACCATACCAAATATGGAACTAAGAAACGGGCTTCCAAAAAGGTGAATCTTGTCATAACACTAATATGGAATGGTGTTCTACCCATGTCAAGACTCCCAAGAGTTGATTTTCGTCCAAATTGGGAAATCAACTTTTTGGAAGGGTCACATGGTCAAATGGGGGCTATACTAGGTTTAAAAAGACCCTTAACTATTGGTATAAAAAGTCGGCTTCCTAAAAATTACCCCAAAACACCCCTAGACACTCCACAACCCCTCTAAAAGTCCATACTATGAGGAATTTCGAAATTTCAATGAGGTGACCACTCTCTCATCCCCCAACCCAAGGTATGCATATGGGGATTCACCAATGTAATAATCTAGGTAGATGGACAACCATTATCAAGTTGACATGTCATGGCCTTAAGTACAAACACAAGTGTCAAATGACACACTCAAAAATTTACACATCACTAGGCCATCTCATATCTACTTAGGCAACTCTCAAGAATTAAAGAATACATTTTAATATTATTCTACCACACTCATCGACATATGTTTACAAATAAAAATTATGAAACAACGAGGTTTTGCCTTTCATTAGGCGCAACCTTGGCTCAAACTGAGTTCACAATTCCCTTTGTTTTGTTCCTCGAATAAAATACCATGGTTTCTCACCTGCACACTCAATTCAAATATCAGTAGTCCAAGAAAATAATTATACATCATAAAGAGATAAGCAATATTCAGAATATAAGGACATCCTCAATATACTAAGTTATTACTTAAGATGACAAGATTACATAATTCATATTTCAAGCATTTATCATAAGGTAAAATTCACATTGTAATAAATTTAAATTCAACATCTATATCCAATAAATCCAAATCTCATCAATAACCATAACATAATCATAATAAGTTTCTAAATCAATAGTCTCAAAATAAATTTTCATAATAGAAAGCATAATAGAGTCCATAAGGTGCATCATAAGGCATCATATGTCCATGCATCCAAAATAATCAAATCCGTGACATAAAGCATAAATTCGATAATGTCTATCAGGCATCAAATGTAAAGTATCATATGCTAAATCTATCATAAGCAGGAAATTGGAAAAACTACGATGGGGTTCGGGGTGAGGCCTCACATGAGTATTGAAAAGGTGCCAAGTGACATGCTCAATTTTTGTGTGGAGCTGGATATGGAGAACTTTAGAGTGGAGAAGATCCTCCCAAAATGCAAAAACACTGATCTACTAGTGGAGGAATTGTACACACAAAAAAATGGTTTGTGTCAGATGTATTTTGATGGAGCTTTCTCCAAGGAAGGATGAGGAGTTGGTGTCCTATTTATTTCTCCCTCAGGTACAAATTTCAAATATTCCTTCTTGTTAGATTTTCTATGTACAAACAATACTGCTGAATATGAAGCCCTATGCTTGAGTTTAGACATTGTGAGTAGGCATGGTATTAGGTGCTTAAATATTTTTGGGGATTCTAAGCTATTTGTAGCACAAGTCAGATCCAAATATGCTGTAAAAAATGATAGGCTAAAATTGTATAAACATGAAGTATGGGATTAGATAGAATTGTTTGACACTTTCAAAATTAATTGGGTAGTGAGGTCAAAAAATATTATGGCTGATTTTCTGGCAAATGTTGCTTTGAAAAATGATGATTTAACCTTGAATGGAGTGTCCATTTTGGAAGTCATGAGTAGGCCTATGGTGCTAGACAATGTATAAAATTAGAAAGTTGTTGAGGATGACCAAGATATCCTTAGTTTTATCTGGTGTCTTGACCATTTTGAAGGCCAACATGTAGACTGTAAGGCCTTAGTAGAAGTGGTTGATGGTAGGGACATGGTCTTTGGAAATGAGGTTGTGCGACTAAGTTTTAATCAAATCCCCAAGGGGCTAGTGGAATTAGAGGCATTATTTAGAGATCAAGATAATTAAATGTCTTAGAGGAGCAATGCTAAAATTGAAAACCTAGAAGAGGTGCATTTGGGATCTGAAACTACACCCCAAAATGTATATATTGGAAAAAAATGGATTCCCATGTTAGTTAAAAATAGGTAAAATTATTGATAAAACATAAGCGGGTGTTTTCATGGTCATATGAGGATTTAAAATCTTATAGGGAGGACATTTTTGAGCATGTGATCCCACTAAAGCCAGATGTTAAACCTTTTAGACAAAATAAAAGACCAATTAACCCATTATTATCTCCCAAGATGCAACATGAATTAATGAGGTAGGGATGTAGGAATTACACAATGTATAATACATTCGACCTAGGTTTCCAACTTGGTCCAAGTAAGGAAGAAATATGGTGACATAAGGTTGTGTGTTGATTTCAAAAATTTAAATCTTACATCTCTAAATGAAAAATATTATTTTCCTAACATGGAGGCAATTTTGCAGAAGGTTACTAGTTGTGACTTATTGTCAATGATGGATGGTTTCTCAAGATACAACCAAGTATTGGTGAAAGATTCAAAGAAGTTTAAAACTACATTTACTACTCCTTGGGAAACATATGTATATATCAAGATTCCATTTGGCCTTATGAATGCAGGACCAACATTCTAACAAGCTATGGATGTTGCTTTTAAATATTTTATTGAACTATTTACTGTAATTTATCAAGATGACCTACCAACATATTCCAAGGAAGAAAAGGATCATTGTTATCATCATGAGAAGGTTTTCAATAAAGCCTTTGAATATGGTGTCTCAATGGATCCTAAAAAGTGTCAATTTGCAGTCACAAATGGAAAGTTGCTAGGGTATATTGTATGAAAATAAGGAGTAACAAATGACCCAAACTAAATAGATTCTATCCAAAAGGTTGTTTCTCCAAAGAATGTCAAAGGAGTGAAGTATTTCTTAGGAAAGATAATTTTTTTTAGAAGGTTTATTGTCAATTTTGTTGAGATTCTGAAACCTATAATAAAATTTTTAAAGAAGGATGCTAAGCTTTAGTGCGATGAGGAAGAATAGTATTCCTTTAAGGAAATCAAGAAATCAATTTAGGAAGCCCATGTCTTGAGGTCTCATAATTATATAGTTAACCATTCTAACTTTTTGTCTTTTGCATATTTTCATACAATTGTTTTTCTTTTATTGCAAAAGGACAAGGAAGTGCATGAACATCATATTGCCTTTTTCAACAAGTCTCTCCAGGCTACAGAATTAAATTATGAGGTAATGGAGAAATAAGCATATGCATTGGTGAAGGTTGTCAAGTCATTCAGGCCTTATTTGATATGTTCAAAAGTAATAGTATATGTGCCTCATGTAGTGGTTAAGGACATTCTCACCCAGTCAGAAATTACTAGAAAAATATGCAAGTGGATAAATAGGGTTCAAGAGTTCAACTTAGAAATCCATATCAGAAAATTGGCAAGAGGATTAGGCTTAGAAAATCTTATGACTGAGGATAATATGGATTTGGTGCATGCAAATAATTTGTAGTTACAAGACCTAACACTAACAAGCATTGAAGCACAACCTTGGTATGTTGATATTGTATATTTTATTAAAAATGCCAAGTGCCCTGATACCATGGCTAACAATCAAAACAGAACTCTAAGAATGCAAGCCCATAAGTACACATTAATACAAGGAGACTTGTATTAAAAAGATAGGGATGGTGTTTTCTTGTTTTATTTAGATGAAAGGCAGGCTGGTAGAGTGTTAAATGATATGCATCTTGGCTTGTGTGGTGGACATTTTTTTGGTAAGACAGCTGCCTAAAAAATTCTAAGGGATGGTTAATTTTAGCCTTATGTGTTCAAAGATTCTTTCAAGTTTGTACAAAAATGTGAGCCTTTCCAAATGTTTTCTTCCAAGTTAAAATTTTTGTGTGCTTTATTATTGAATACAATATTGGATCAGGCCCCTTTTTCCATGTGGGGAATTGATTTTATTATAGAATATGTAGAGAAATATAGTGCTGTACATAGATAGATCGAGGTTGTAACTGATTATTTTACTAACTTGATTGAAGTAATTTCTACAAAGGGAGAAACCAGTAAAGTTGTGATTAGATTTTTGATGGATAATATCTTGACTAGGTTTAGTGTCCCCTGAAAAATGGTAACAAAAAATGCTAAGTGTTTGAAGTCTGGAGAGTTTCAGGATTTTTGTGATGAGAATGGAATTATGATATCATATTCCTCTACATACCATCCACATGCAAATGGATAGGAAGAATCTAGTTGAAAAATAATTTTGTAAATTTTTAAGAAAATCTTAGAGACATACAAAAGGGCCTTACATTCAAAGTTGAAATTAGCCTTTTGGGATGATATAGTAATAGTAAAAAAGGCTACTGGCAAGTGACCTTTTGAGCTTGTATATGGAGTGCAAACCAGGTTGCCTATGAATAATTTACTTCATCTATATAAATTTAGCAAGGATCATGAGTTGGAAGTAAATGATGCCTTACATGATAGAATGGTTCAATTGATTGAGCTTGATGAGGTCAAAAGATAACGAAAGAGGAAGAATAGGAGAAGCCAACATAAGATGAAGTATATGTTTGAAAAAAGGGACTGTAGTAGAAAATTTTAGCCAAATGACATGGTATTATAGTGGAATGCCAGGGCCGAGGTTAAAGGGAAACACAAAAAATTTAAGTCCTTGTGGTTAGGACCTTACATTGTTCATTAGATACATGACAAGTACTCATGTTTTTTAAAGAACCTTGATGATGAGGTATTGGAATTGCTAGTGCATGGAACATTCCTAAAGCCTTTATTTAAGTAACTTTTCCTTCCATGCACATTAGTTTTGTAGTTTATGTACATGTGTGTTTGTTTCTATAGTAGATTAGTGTGGTTGTGGTCTTCTTTCAAAATATATAGATTCTTTCGATGAAATTTCTTTCAAAGAATCCTTAGATAGAGCCACTATTGGGTGTATTTTAGGTTTTCTGAGATGTATCAAATTTTTGGTTCCTAATGTCAAATAAGTTATGGCTTTGCATTTAGTAGTTTAAATGTCCCTACAACATTTTTAAAATGTTTGTATCTCAAGAAAATCCTACTTTGAAAATATTAGAAAGCCATAAACCCTAGATCTTGTTTTCCTTTGGTAAGGTTTTTGTCTTCTAAAGTTGACAAGTTATTCCCTAGTTCTTATGTTTTCAAGTTAACATTCATAATCTCCCCTTTTATGCACATGGTTCTTTTATTTCCTTCAATTCTTTGAATCTCATAGAGATGAGTGGTTAGTTATAATAATTGAGTGACCTAGCGAAAAGGTTTTCTCTAAGTCTCGTAAAGGATGGCGGTTAAGTCTAAAATTTTAGCGATCTAGTGGAACAACTATCTCCAAGTCTCCTAAGAATCAGTGGTTAGTTACAAGTATTTAGAAATTCAGAGAAGGATTTTTCAAGTTTATCTATCAATCTCATAAAGATCACAATCAAGTGTATAAGATCTAGGGATTGAGTGAGAAAGTGTAAGACATAATGATAATGTTATGTCATTAAATATCATGAAGTAGCAGCTAAGTATTTTAAGAACTGGAGATCAAGTGTAGACCATTGATGCTATTAAAGATAAAAGGCTATCATAGGATCTCATGATTTAAGAAGAGTTAAGCCAAGTATTAATTGATTAGGAGAAATCCTTTATCTCTGAATCTCATAAAGAAACCATGACTAAAGCTTCTTTTTTGAGATTAAGAGAACTTTGATTGTTGCTAAATCTCAGAACATGACTAGAGTTAAGAAAAATCTTATGACATTAAGTGATGATCAATTATTATAATGTAGATGTGTGGCTACAATTGAATATCCAAATAAAATTACTATAGCATAAAGAATTCAGAAATTATGAGATACGGGGATGAGATTTGACCAGATGCCAACATGTGTCCCTGAGGTTTGTAAGATAGGTGGTGTGCGCTCAATCTCTTGATTTATGTAAAGATATATAAAAAATTATGGTATTTAGAGAAAAGAAGATTTGTAGTTATCTCTAGATCTCATAATCGCAACATTTAATAAAGAAACATGCAGTGATCAAGAGATCTTTTAGTTTCTCAATCTCATAATTTGATCACAGTTGTCACTAACATTTAGAGATTGGGAGAAGATGGTTAAAATTTAGTAGTAAAAATATTTGTGGCATGATCTCATGAGGAAACTAGGGTTAGAGCTCTCATTCAAAGGTTATGAGATATGTGGTAGTCACTCAATCTTGAGATAAACCCTAGTGTTAGTAAGTCATTTAGCAACCCAAAGAAGAGACGTATATGTGAATCTATAGATAGAACCATATTCAAGCCAAGCATGAGGATATTCTAAAAAACTTTCTGCCGCATGATGTCCATGAAATAAATAGTGGACTGCAAGGGCTGAGGAAAAATAGGAAATCCTAACAAGTTAAATTACTTTGCTGAGGTGTAAAAAGAAATGGTTTCTAGCCAATCACCTATCATCCAGGGTTTTATAACAAACTCTGAGATTTTTTGGCAATTGTAACAACAAAAAGCAATGATGGCCTTTTCTAGCTCTCTTTTCAAATTGAATTGCATGTCAGCTTCACATGCCATGACTACCTAAGAATTAAACTTAATACATGCAGAGTGAATCTTGAGGTGATTGAGAAATGATATTCTGAGATCTTGACTAGATGGTTGCATTTATTGTTGAATGATATATAGACACAACTCTTCTATCTTTTTCTTATCAAAATTTCAGTGATGTATGTTAAGAGATTTAGAAATTGAAGATACTTGTTAAGAAGATCTTTTTAGAAAGGAATACTCGAAGAAGAAGAAAAATGCTTCAACCAAAGTCTAGCAAGGCCTCAGCCCGTGAAGAGTTTGAAGATGTAGGAGAAGAGAAGAATGTAAAGAGGAACTTCTCTGAGAAATTCATCACAATTCACCCTAGGTCTACTAAGAACAAGAAGGTTAGTGATGAGACCTTATCTGATTACATGTCTAGTTGTAGAGACCCTGTTACTCCTAGTTTTTCTAGTTATCATTTATTTAATTACTTCTATAGTAACAAAGTTAGGAAAATTCCTATTTCCAATCCTTGGAAATTGGTTTTAGGGAAGTTGATAGTCTTGGATGTCTTTTTATATGTTGATTTGATCATAGAATTGGCTAGGAGATATGATCCAGTATCAAGGGATATTAGGAATAAGGATCAATCAGCCTTAGTTCCCTTGGATAGAGCTTCTTTCGTGAAGGCCTTTGGTATCTATTATTTCTTATCTAGAGAGAGAGAGAGAGAGAGAGAGAGAGAGAGAGAGAGAGAGAGAGAGTTTAGTCCCCAATTTCATACCAGAAATGGGGAAGTATGTAGCTCCATTACCCGGCCATATGAATGCATCTTATGAGTTCAAGGATTTTCATTTCTACATGAAGTATTTGGCATATAGGTTGTACAGAGTGTTAGGGTTGGGTGGAGATGTAAAGAGAATACATGCAGATCTTTTAATGACAATCCTAGACATATAGAAATCCCATGTCAATATAGATTATGATTATATTCAGTATGTGATTGAGCATATCCATGAGGGTCTCATGAGTATTTAGAAGGGCAATTAGCCTCATTTTATGCAATACTCTCTAGTGATGTAATTAATCATTTTCCATAATGTTAATGATTTTGATACATATATGTTGAGACCTAGAACACTCATTAATGGCCAACCAAATCCTATACAATTGTGGATAAGGGTTTGTAATTACACTTCTAATGAGCACACATTTTGTGGCTTTCAAACCTGGATTGTGTACCCAACTTTGAATTTTCTTGGTGTGAATATCAGTAGATTGTGTGTCAAAGTGTTAATTCTTCTAAGGAATTATTAGTATGTTGATAAGCAGCCTCAAGACCATAATTGAGGTTATTTCTATCTTGGGCATACTTTTACTTTAATTAGGGTGTATCCTCAGCCCCCACATGCGCTTCCCAAATATGTTCCTCAAAGGGTTGCACTTATAGAATTCATTTGGTACCTAGTGTGGAAAGACAAGGACCATCTGGCTCCTCATAGAAAAGAACATTTTGAACCAACAGAGTTCAAGCTTTATGGTTTTCTTATTGGGAATAAACCTCTAGTGATGTGAGTGTTCCAATGGGCTTGCTTGCACAATCTAATAAGAAGATCTTCTTTATCTTCTTCAAGGATCCTAATATCCTCTAGGTCCCTATTAGGCTTAGATCATCAACTAATTCCTAATCCTACCCTTCTCTAAGATTCTCCACTTGTGCTTCACCCTTTGAAAGACTAACACCCTATAGTTAGTTCAAATCTCCACTTCTCCAACTTATACTTAGAAGAGTCTAAGTGTCAATTCCCATGATAATCTTCATGAATTACTTGTAGGGGTGTCCAAAACCATGTAAAAATTTCATTTTATCAATTTGGAATCCATATTGAGGAATCTCCTTTCAATTTTCAGTCGAGTTCAAGTTTGTGTCTTCAAAAGGCCTAATTAGGCTTATCTCCTTCTAGCCCTAGACAGTGTGTTTTTCTCACTTATTGAAAAACTTTTCCAAAGACCTCAAAATTTTAAGACCATATCCAGATACCCTTTTCAATTTTAAAAATGATTTTTTAAGTCTCAAACCCCTATGTTATCCATACATGGGGTTCCTATAAACTAGTTGTTATAGGGCTAATAGCCCTAAAAACTAGGACAGTCTGCAACACTATCCAAAACTCACTCAAAACTTGTCTTCCCTGATTGGCATGAACTCAACCAACCTATCATTTCAAGGTAACACAAAACCCTAACTTTACATGTACTTGGACCGTATAGTACCTTCTTCCCCTGCACATGAAAGATCACTATTTCTCCTCCAAACCTCTAACCGGATAGTGCATGCTCACCTAGGGCTTGGATCTAAAAATACTAAATTGCCTTTCTAGGATTCTTAACTCTACAACTATGTACACTACTAAATCCCCTAGCATTTTCATCTACCATTAGATGTTTCCCATGGTTATATTTCATGGGGGAGCTATGATTAGACTGACTGGTCTAGACAGAACCAGTGAGTCTCCTAAACTGAAAACAATTTAAACAACACCTTAAAAGAGCACAAAGAAACTTGAATACTGATTGAAAAACACTCCAAACTATTCTAAGAACACAAAAAAATAACTAGTCTCAGTCTTTCAATCCATTACATATGACTGTCAACAAAAAATGCTTGGGATTACTGAAAACTCAGAATTGCAGTCTCTATTCACTTCACACTTGTTACAATATGAGAACTAAATCCTTAGTTCAAGTCTCTCCATACACTAGATTCCTTCTTCCACCATTCTAGGGCCTTGTTGGTTGATTCCCCACTCTTATTTTAAAGGTGAATCTGATGTAACCATGTTGCATGCAACATTTGCAATTATTGCAAATGTTGTCATGACAACAATTTAGCAACTTTTGGCATCTTTTCATTCATGCCTTCTCCCTACATTTTAGGACCTCTAACCTCTTCAATTCAAGGATACAAGATTATTTAAGACCCTATGACATCTCTATGTCCACATTTAAGTGGTTTGGACACATTCATGACTCCAACCTCACATTTAACAACTAAGCCTAATAATTAGAAAAACTACTAACAATGGCTATTGATGTGACCTTAGTCCTAATCACTAACTCACTTAGCCTACATAGAAAAGACCTAATAAGGTCCAAAAACAACTTGTAACCACCTAAATTTGGTCTGTTCCAACTATGGACACTATTTTCCCTGAGTGTGATCATACCCTCGATTATGTCCAAATGATCTTGTTACTGCCTGGCATAATTCTTCAAATGAATTTAATGTCCTAGGTGATTTTTATCACTAATTTATATTAACTATTATAGCCATATGATTCAGATCAATTCAAAACATTTAAATCAAACCAAATTCAAACATGGCTATAGTATTTAATTATAAAGGAATTAAATAAATCCCTAAATCAATTACCGACTTGCAAATAACCCATTCCCCTAGCCCATTTAATTTAATTAAAATGGCTATAGTCCCCTAATTATTAAAAAGAAATTAAATTGTTTAAATAATTAAATTCCTATTTTTGAATGAATTAAATAAGTT
>MU227465.1:1936904-1948505 GCA_018584345.1 Thuja plicata | reverse complement strand
GGAGTTCCTTCAGAAGAAAGCAGACCTCAGCTGAAAACAAGTTGGACTTAGTGCATACAGATTTATGTGGTCCTACTCAAACAAGATCATACTATGGTGAAAGGTACTTTATTTTGTTTGTTGATGAATTTTCTAGAATGATGTGGGTTTCTTTCTTAAAAGAGAAGTCAGAAGACTTTGATAAGTTCAAAATATTCAAAGCTAAGGTTGAGAATGAATCTGGACTAAAACTGAAATGCTTAAGATCAGATAGAGGACGAGCATTCACCTCTGACCAATTTTATGAATACTGTGAAGAACATGGAATAAAAAGGTAGTTGAGTGCCCCTAGAACAACTCAGCAAAATAGAATTGCAGAAAAGAGAAACAAGATTATACTTGATACAACACACACCATGATGATTGAAGGAAAAGTGGCACACACCTATTGGAGAGATGCAGTGAACACAACAATGTATACTATCAACAAAACACAATTGAGACCAGGCGTGGTCAAGACACCCTATGAACTTTGGTCTGGTAATGTACCTACAGTAAAATATTTCAAAATATTTGGTAGCAAGTGCTACATCAAGAGAGATGATAGTATTGGCAAGTTTGATGCTAGAAGTGATAAAGGTATTTTTCTTGGTTACTCTACCAAAAGGAAAGCTTACAGATGTTTCAATTTGAGATTAAAGAAGATAATTGAAAGCACGCATTTTAAGATTGATGAAAAGTTTATGATTCAAGAGAGGTACTATGAATATGCATCCTTAATTGAAGAAGAACCCAGACCTAACAGTAAAGATACTATGATTGAATAAATGTTTGATTGCATTGATGTATCATGCAATGACCCTGACTCATGCAATGAAGAACCATATATTACAGAGGAAGAAGTCACACCTAAGGTTCCTAAGTTTACATCTAGATACCACTCTAAAAATGATATCATTGGAGATTAGAGCAGTAGTGTTTTGACCAGATCAAAAGCAAAGAGTCTAATAGTGGATGAAGAGGTATGTTTACTTTCACAGATTGAACCTTTAAGTGTTGAAGATGCTTGTAATAATTCCGATTGGAAAAATTCAATGAAAGAAGAACTACATCAGATAATCAAGAATGACACATGGGAATTGGTTCCTAGACCTAGTGATAAAAATGTGATTGGAACAAAGTGGATTTTCAGAAACAAAATGAATGAAGAAGGTATAGTAATAAGAAACAAAGCAAGATTAGTATGTAAAGGATATTCGCAGAGAGAAGGAATAGTCTACACTGAAATATTTTCCCCTGTGAGCAGACTGGAAGCCATAAAATTATTTTTCGCATATGCAACAATAAAAGACTTTAAAGTTTATCAAATGGATGTCAAATCAGCCTTTTTGAATGGTGACTTAAAAGAAGAAGTCTACATAGAACAGCCTGAAGGATTTAACCTTTCAGATAGACTAGAAATGGTATGCAAACTAAAGAAAGCACTTTATGGACTTAAACAGGCCCCAAGAGCTTGGTATGAGAGACTAGATAGTTATCTCACCAAGATTGGATTCAAGAAAGGAGTAGCAGATTACAACTTGTTCACAAGAGAAACACCTGATGGATTACTATTAGTTGCCATATTTGTTGATGACATTATCTTTGGAGGTAATGACAAGATTAGTACAACATTTGCAAAAGAAATGTAGGATGAATTTGAGATGAGCATGATTGGTCCTATAAAATAATTTTTGGGACTAAATGTAAATCAGACAGATAAAGAAATATTCATTAATCAGTCAAAATATGTAAAATAAATATTGAAAACTTTCAAGATGGAGGATTGCAAGCCTATATGCACTCCTATGATCAAAGGAAGTAAACTTTCAAAAGATGATGACTCTACAACAGTTGATAAAGCATTGTACAAATCTATGATTGGAAAGCTTATTTATCTAACTCAATCAAGACCTAACATATCTAATGCAGTTGGCATTGTTGGAAGATTTGCAGCTGAACCCAAGCATAATCACCTAATGGCAATCAAGAGGATATTCAGATATCTTAAGGGAACTATGGACTATGGTTTATGGTATCCCAAATCAGAGAATACACAACTTCTTGTGTATACTGATGTAGATTGGTCAGGATGGATTGATGATAGAAAGAGCACTTCAGGAGGAGAAATATTTCTTGGAGAAAGGTTGGTATCTTGGACAAGAAAGAAGCAAAATTGTATTTCTCAGTCAACGGTAGAGGCAGAATATGTTGCAGCAGCACTGAATTGTACAACCATTGTTTGGATCAAGCAGATGTTTAAAGACTTTGGTAATCAAGTTGACTAACCTATTGTTATTCATTGTGAAAATACCAATACTATTATCATGTCTAACAACCCAGTGATGCACGCAAAGACAAAACACACAGAGATCAAGTATCATTTTCTGAGAGAAAAAGTTGCAGACAAGGAAGTGACATTGGACTATGTAAGCACACAAGATCAGTTGGCAGACATTTTCACAAAACCTTTAGCAAAGGATACTTTTTAGTATCTAAGGGAGAAGTTGGGAGTAACTCCCTCTCCTAAGTCTGATTAGAAAAAGTAGCAAGTACATCAGTCTTGTGTGACTGATGAATGGTTGACTACTCTACTTCTAGAGTAGTACCTATGCATAATGGTTTATGGCACCCTTTGCCATTGATGTCAATGGGAGATTATATACAAATAAAAACAAGACAAATAAGGAAAACATACAAGGAGCTTATACTATGGGGGAGTAAAGGAACATAGTGGGAAGTATGATAATGGGGGAGTTTACAGATAAAACACAGTCCATGAAACTGTAGCAGTATAGATGAATCTTTGATGAGGATATTGAGAAGATTGTAAAAGAAAGAAGAAACCATGAACAAAATTTGTTTTTATATCATATGTTTCCATCAATGCCAAAGGGGGAGATTGTTGGAGATTTGATTATCAACAGTTGACTGATTGTATGTTTGTCATTGATGACAACATATAATACAAAGCATTACTTCTATATTTATTTATCCATATGATGACATGAAGACCAACATGGATAGATACATGTTGTTGACATGTTTATTATGCTATGTTCATACATGCAGACCCATATATGAAGTTTCAGTAAAGATATGTAATTATGTTATTGACGGTTACAATTCTGGAGGATTAACAGTTTAAGGCTGATGTATGTAACATGTTCTTGAGTTGTGCCTATCTTAAGGATATGCATGTGTATATTCATGATTAGTTATGTGTTATTGATATTTTTCTAGAGGTGCAAGATGTGTTTCAAGAATATTACAAAGTTATGATTAATTTGGTGAAGCTGACTTGTGAAGCGACGTCTGTTCAGCATTGACTTATGCAGTTGTAATTATGCTTGTGCGCTTAGTAGAGCTAACAAGGATGTGATGAAGAGTCATCTAACAGGTCCCATGATCTCATAATTGGAGTATTTATTTATACAAGGTCATTTGTGGTAATAAGAGTTGTGAAAGCCAGAGACAGACAAGTAGGGTAGAGTGTTAATGCAGCAGAGCTATATTTATCATATGTTGATAATATAGATATTGATGTTGATGCATTCAAAATACAGAGGAGATTTTTATATTTATTTACAAGAGGTTAAAGCATTGGCGCTCAAAAGGAACTGATCAGACAAGCAGTGTCAAAGAAACAGTTCATTTCATTGGTACAATGTGTATCAATTATCCAGAAGGTTGTAGCCTTCACCTCTTGGATAGTGAGTCCACCACCCTTAATAGGGTTATATGTAAAAGACTCCTAACAGGGTCCAACCCTTAACTAGGTCAACTATACTACTGTATTGTATTGTACAACTCCTAAGAGGGTTGAAGAATCTTTTAAAAGGGATTACTATAAACAGTATAGTTCTTTGTGGGTACTAATTCCCACCGGGGTTTTTACCATTTGGTTTCCCCATAACCAAATTAATGTGTTGTTTAATGTGTTATATAAATGTTCATTTAAGTTATATCAATTTGGATTAATAAGTACAAAAGATTTAAAGTTACTGATAACTGATTCACCCCCCCTCTCAGTTATCTCTAAAGTATTCTAACAATAACACCTCCCATCTCCAAAATGAACAATGATAACAACAATGAATGAACATGGACTTCAAAACCCCAAAGAACATTTACTCCTTTGGGGGATCCTCTTGAAACTATTGTAAAAACATTGGTGGATAAAAAATTTCTTATGATTCCTTATTCTAAACCATGGGAACCAATGGTCAAACCCAGGTGGTGGGATGATAACTCCTACTATGTCTTTCACAAAAACAAAGGACACAAGACTAACAATTGTCTCAAGCTTAAACATGTTATCCAAGACCTCATTGAAGGGGGTAAGATCAAATTATATGTTCATACTACCACTGAGGATCATACAACATTTAACAAACCCTTTCCTAATTATAATCAAGGAGAAACATCTAAAGGAAAGGGTAATGAGGTAAACTACACCTATTCCAAAAATAGCAATGTGATCAATATGCTTGATATTAAAAATAAATCCATCAATGTGATCACAATTAAAGGTGTCTCATCCCACTCAAATGTTGTAACAAAGAGCCAAGCACAGGTTACCATTAAAGGACCTCCAAAACCAACATCTACATCCAAGGTTCCTATAGTCACTATTCCTAAAACAACTACAAAACACATGGTCACTATCCCCAGAGAAAAATATGACTTGGTAGACCAATTGCAATGAACCTCTGCCAAAATTTCTATTTTTGAGTTTCTCAAGATATCCATGGTACATAGGTAAATACTAGAACATGCTCTACATGCTGCTAATGTTCCAAATGATATTGATATAGACAAATTTCAAGTGATGGTCAATCACATCTCAGCGCCACATTACCTATCCTTTTCTGAAGAGGATGAAAAGTCATTGACTCATCCACACAATCAACCCCTCCATTTCAAAGTCCTTATTCATAAATCCTGTGTTAGGCACGTGTTGATAGATGGAGGCATAGGATTGAATATCTGTACAATGGATCTAATCAGGAAACTGGGTCTCTCAGAACAAACAATTGACTCTAGAAATAAAATAACCATCAAAGCTTATGATGAGGAAGAAAGATCCTCCAGGGGTCTTATTTCTCTACCTATCAGAGTCAGACCAATTGAGAAGAATGTCATATGTAAAGTTCTGGATTTACCATTGGCCTACAATATCCTACTAGGGAGACCATGGATTCATGAAATGTAGGTTGTACCATCTACTTACCACCAATGCATAAAATTCTAACATAATGGGGTGGAAGTGACAATTCCTACTGATGCTAACTACACTTGCAACAATATCAAAGCTAGTAGCATGATCCCACACAACAAAGAATCTATGGATACAGTTTCTCCTAAAAATAACAAAGACATGGTTATGAAGAGTTTTAGAAAAACCTTGAAACTTCAAGAAACATGCATGGGAGAGTATAAGCTAGATCTAACTCCCTCACTGACAGAATTTCCGGTGTCACTAAGATCCTACAGGAAACCTTCATCGAAAATCACACCTCTAGCATTCAAAGAGCCAGAAGTACACAAGGCAATTGGCATGATAAAGGCATCCACATCTTCTTCAGATAGCACAGAAGAACATCCAGTCTTGGATTGGCTTTACAAAGGTAAACTGGTGGAATCTGAGGTAAACAAATGTAAAGATATCCCCAAAATAGTATGGAAAGGGATATGATTTCCTCACACAAATAGGTTACAAAGGAAAGGGACCTCTAAATGACACAAGATGAGGGATTGTTGAACCTATACCCATGGAGTTCTGCAACACTAGAGATAAAACAGGACTAGGTTTTAAAATTGGTAAACCTGCTTCCAAGGAGAGTCCACCTTCTGAAACAGGGAGCGATAAAATAGATGAGATAATACTAGAACCATGGCCTTATGAAAGATTATTACATGTTGGTACAGAGAATCCTGAATATCAAGGAGAACGCTATGTCCCTAGCTTTCAGATACCATAGGATCTTCACACTCCTTTGCTAGCACAACCTCCCATTCAAGAGGTAGGAGACACCATAGCAAAAATCAATGAAGAGACACCCCAACCACAGAATTTACATCCTAACTGGGGGCAATTGGTCACAATTTCACATGTCCTTAATCTACCCCACTTTGATCTGCAAGAAGCTAACCGAGTACATTAGATAAACATTGTTGAATATTTAAACAGGTCTGATGATGATATCATAGAATCTCATGATTATGAATGGAATCAACTATCTATTGCCTCTGAAGATATTGGAATAGATACAATTCACATGTTTGCAGCTCCCTCAGCTCCTAGTAAATGATCTAATGCTCCTCTCAATGATACTAATCCTCCTGAAGCAGAAGAAGAGTTCATTCCCCTGATCATTGATGGAGACACTGGTGAATACATAGGTCTAGAAGAATCTCATAGACCACAAGCAAGAAGCCTCCTTTTACAGAGAGATGATGATGAGACTTCTACTAATGAGTAACTAGATTTTGGTCCACATATGACTAACCATGATTCTTTTTACGATGATCTCACTCTTATTGATCTAAATATCAAAGATATTGACTTAACAGACCGTGTCATGTCAATTAATGGTCTTGATGCTAACACGATGCTATCCTTCCCAGAATCTGACTCCCTAACATTGGCACATAAAGACCTAATTGATTGGACTCAAACAGATCCTACTCCTATCCTCGACTTTTCCAATGACCACTCCCTAGCTTGTTATCTCAATGCTTGTGAACCTTACCCTTCTTCCTCCAATGCAAGGAGCAAGAACATGTCACAGGAGGATATCAAGTTTCTTAGTCACAAACTGAAAAATAAAAAGAAAAAGTGGACTGATGGTGAAAACCACTCTGTGGCAGTATCAGATCCCAAAATAGTAAAGAAAAAAGACATATCCAATGGTGAAAACCTTTCTGAGGTGCCAAAGCATGAGAATCTTGATATCCTCTCAGAACACTTTCAGGAAAGATCTTTTGTATTGATTGAGCCAACACAGCCAGTAAACTTGGGCACTGATGAAAAACCTCAAATAATTCATCTGGCACAATCTTTAACAGAAGAAGAGAAGCTACAGTTCATAGAATTCCTAAAAGAGAAGAAGATCAACTTTTCATGGTCTTATACTGATATGCCAGGGCTAGATCCTAATCTCATCATGCACCATTTCTCTATAGCTCCTGGGATCAAGCCTGTGAAACAAAAACTTAGGAAAATGTATCCTCATGTTGCATTATTGGTAAAGGTGGAGCTAGAAAAGTTAATGAAAGCTAGATTTATTCGAGTCATTGCCTATGCAGGATGGATCTCCAATGTGGTCCCCATTTCTAAATCTGATATATCTATCAGGATCTGTACGGACTTCAGATATCTAAACAAAGCATGTCTGAAAGATGAATTCCCTCTCCCAAACATTGACATGATCATAGATCTTACGGTAGGATTTTAGATGTATTCATTAATGGATGGATTCTCAGGCTATAATCAAATCAAGATCACCCCTAAGGATCAAGAGAAAACTGCATTCACATGTGCATGGGGCACCTTTTGCTAGAATTTTATGCCTTTCAGTTTAAAGAATGTTGGTGCAACATATCAAAGAGCCATGACAACAATATTCCATGACATGATGCACAAGAACATGGAGGACTATGTCGATGACACATTGGCTAAATCTAAGAAGAGAGGTACTCACATTACTGACCTAAGAAAGATATTTGATTAAATGGAACAGTTCCAACTTAGTCTTAACCTAAAGGAATGTTCATTTGGGGTCCAATCAGGGAAGCTCCTAGGATTCATAGTATCTACGAAGGGAATTGAGGTAGATCCTACAAAAGTAAAAGCCATTCTAGAGATGGCTCCTCCACATAATATCAGTCAAATGAGGATGCTATAAGGGAGACTCTAGTATATTAGGAGATTCATGTCCCAACTTACAAATAGGGCACAACCCTTTACTAAGCTACTACATAAAGGGGTTACCTTCAAGTGGGATGAACACTGTGAAGAAAACTTCAGAGAATTGAAGGGGTACCTAGCTACTCCACCTATTCTTATGGTGCCTATTCACAGAAAACCCTTACTCATATACATCTTAGCTACAACTACATCCCTAGGAGTATTACTGGCACAAGAAGATGAAACAAAGAAAGAACGAGCTATCTACTACATTAGTAGAGCACTAGTCACTTATGAGCTCAATTATAGCATTATTGAAAAAGCATGCTTAGCGGTCGTCTTCACATCACAAAAATTGAGACACTACATGCTCTCTCATATAGTGAAGCTCATTTCTAAGATCGATCCTCTAAAGTATTTTTTGAGCAGAACAACATTAACAAGACATTTGGAAAAATGGTCTTGATTCTAAGTGAGTTTGACATTGACTATGTAGAACATAGAGCTATCAAAGGATAGGTACTAGAAAATCAATTGGCTGATTCACCACTCCAGGATGATGAACCTCTACTAATTGAATTCCTTGATGAGATAATCATGCATCTCACTGAACATCCATGGAGGATGTATTTTGATGGTTCATTCACTCAACAAGGATCTGGAGCAGGGGTCCTCTTCATCTCTCCACAAGGATACAAAATTCCCAAATCTTATAAATTGATGTTTTCGCCCACCAACAATATCTCAGAATATGAAACATTGGTCAATGACCTCAAGCTAGCTATGGAATGGAAGATCAGAGAGTTACACATGTATGGTGACTCCCAACTAATTATCAATCAAGTCAACGGGGAGTATCAAAAAAAAGATGAAAATTTGATGCCCTACAAGCAACTAGTTGATGATCTAAAGAAGTACTTTGTCTTCATCACCTTCCAACATATACCAAGATAAGAGAATAAAGTTGCAGATGTTATGGCTACCTTGGCATCCATGTTACAACTGGAGGAGCATCAATTCCGCTATGACTTCTTGGTGGAAGAAATATCCTATCCTGCCTTTGCTAACCCTGAATACTAGATAATATGTACCTTAAATACCCCAGAACAATCTCGGTATGCCAATATCATTGCTTACCTTTCTGACCAAACCATTCCTGCCAATCTATCCAAAAATGAGAAAAGATCCATGATTAGGATAGCATCACGTTACATCCTCATAACTAACAACCTATATCGACACGGTCTCAATGGTACACTTCTTCAGTGTTTAGAACTCAAAGAGTCTGATCTAGCATTAAAAGATGTCCACGAAGGTGTATGTGGATCACACTCAAACGGCTTTTCATTAGCTAAAAAACTACTCAGAGTAGGTTATTATTGGCCTACCATGGAGAAAGATGCTATTCAATTTTCAAAAGAATGTCTTAAATTCCAGACCCATGGAAACCTTATTCATGCTCCTGCCAGAGAACATCTTATACCTTTCATAACACATTGGCCATTTCAGTAATGGGCCTTTGACCTGGTTGGACAAATATATCCCAACTCTTCCAATGGACACAAGTTTATCATTACAACCACTGAGTATTTTACAAAGTGGGTCAAATCCGTGCCGCTAATCAAAGCCACTGGCAAACAGGTGGCTATGTTCATTCTGAACTACATTATTTGTAGATATGGGATACCCTCTTCAATTGTAACAGACAATGGGGGCTTTAAAAATCAAGACATTGATGACCTTTGTGAACAGTTCCATATTACTCAACATTGCTCCTCAATCTATTATCCTCAAGGTAATGGATAGGCTGAGGCATCAAACAAGAATATTCTCAAAATCCTACACCGAACTGTGAGCAAGTCTGGCAGAGACTGGCACCTACAACTGAATCTGGCACTATGGGCCTATAGAACAAGAATAAGAACACCAACTAGAGCCACACCATTTTCTCTAGTCTATGGAGCTAAGGCAATACTACCTATTGAGGTTGAAATCCCATCTTTACGGATATATTTACAAGGCCTTGTTACTGATGAGCAGTACCACATTGATAGGGTGAATTCTTTAGACCTACTAGCCGAGCGCAAACAACAAGCATTTGATCACCTCAAAGTGTATCAAGCACGTATGTTTAAAGGTTACAACAAAAAGGTAAAGCCACAAAAATTTGAATTAGGATATCTCATCCTCAAGGAGAATCCTAAGAACCAGCCTAACAGGGAACAAAAAGGAAAGTTTAAACCTAACTGGATAGGACCTTACGTTATCACTGCTACTTTTGGGACTGGAGCTTATAAGTTATCTACACCTGAGGGAGACATTCTTCCAGATCCTATCAACACTCTACATTTAAAGCAGTTCTATGCTTGATGTTTGGCTAGCAGAGCCTGTACAACAAAAATTTGTTGCCAAATACCAAAAATAGTGGAAAAGATCCTATATAAAAAGAGTATCCTTGGTGAAAACCTGGTAAACAGGTGCCTTGATACTACAAAAACATTCAAAAAAAGAAAAACTAGAAAAAAAAATTGAAAAAGAGAAAAAGTGTCTTGATGAGCACCTGGTAAAACAGGCATCTTGGTAGCAAAAAGAAAGCAAAAGATCTTGCAAAGTGGTGAAAACCTGGCAATCAGGCATCACTTGTGTTCTGCGCTCCATCTATCAATGCACTACTGATACTAAGCCTTCATAATTTTTCATGTGCTCGTACACTGACTTCATTTTCCTCAATGACTATCTTATCCTCACTTGGGATTTGTCTATCTTTACATCTTAGGAATAAGTCATTCTGCACTGGGGGCATCTTTGCTAGCATGGTAGGTTACGGTTGCTAGGTTTGTCTAGGATGGTTTTCCTCATGCGCACTATGTTCCTCAATACGTTCAAAATAATGTCACTTTCAAAACAAGGGTGTCTTTTCAAAACATCACATATCCAAACATGACACTGTTCCTATGAGGCTATATTGGATTGCGAACATGAACGAATTATCCTATCAATACACAGACATGGAACACCATATTGCTTGTATTACAATTTTCTAATTGATGAATCTCTACTGTGTTTGACATAGGAATGAACAAGTACTACTTAAACACAGTTTTCTATGGATTTGATTATAATTATTTTATGTCCTGATGATGTTTTCAACTAGGGGCATCTAGGTAATTATAAATTTTATTTGATTGATTCTCAATTGATGATTTATTATGTCTTCTTAGTTACTCAATGATGTCTGTGCAAAGACAAAGAGTCACAAGGGTTGGGGGCATAATGTTTTCTTAAATTTCTATGTATGGTGATTGTTCCAAATAATTCTATGAATTTCACCTAACTTGGATGTTTATGATAAGAGCTGCTACTATGGGTGGATAGCCACATATATCTTGATCTTTGTTATGTGTAAACTACGGTGAGTTTGAAACAATTTTCTTGTTTGTTTTTTGATCCAGATTCTCACTAAGGTATATGAATCATAAATATACCCAAGGATATGAATTTTCAAGGTCATTGCGGGTCCAATCTCTTGCCTTAACCATGTTGATGTTTATAGCTTCGATCAGATAAAATCTACATAATGATATTATATTAATTAATGATTATCTATACCCTCATATTACATTGAAGTAATATATTTAAAAGTAAGTGTTAATATGTTATAGCTTCAATCT
>MU227465.1:1921242-1934928 GCA_018584345.1 Thuja plicata | reverse complement strand
ATATAATAATAATGTATGTTATTATTATATATACTATTACATATTACATAAATATAATTATAAAGTCATCTTATATATTCATCAATACAGTATACCGATTAATATACTATCAGTTATAATAAAATGGTGATGAAAGCTGATTATTGATATCGGCTTAGTATCAATACTGTTATGTGTTTAAGTATTGGCTTAAGTTTATTATTGCCACCGATATGATTATCAGGCTCTATGGTTATTAGTTCTATGATGTGAAGTCACGTCCATGATGGAATGTGACTCCACGAGGAGTCACGTTCCATCATGGACATGACTCCACTTTCATATATATACACTTTAATGACTGCAGAACCAAATATTATAGCGACATATAATAAATCAAGTCTCTAAGTAAATAATGAATTCAGCAATATAACATACCTTCAAATTAATTTTAATATCATCAATATATATTCATATATTTAGTTTCACACATTTAATTGTGACATATAAATATATATTAATTGAGCATTTATATTTTGGTATATATATTAAGGAGACATTCTAAAAGGAGTTAACAATCTTAATCTAATATCAAAATTAACAAATCAAAATCTAGTATATTAAAAGGAAGGTGACTATTTTGTTATCCTGGCTTCTATGCCTTGATGCCTAAGTCTATTTCTGACACTTCAATAAAACATAGTATTCATACTTTCATAATATCAGTGGGTATTAGTGATGGTTGTACTATCATGTGGTATCCGTTCCAAAAAGCATCCAATGATGATAAACATGTTGCAATATTTTCTAAATCAGTGGCAAGTCCTAAGAGTCTACATATAGCTACATTTAAAGATTGCATGGTGCATTTATAATAGGAATAACAACATAAGGCATTTTGTGCTCAAAAATGATTTCTATCTTCTTCTAAACATCAAGTTAATTACATCATCCATATTACTGATATCAAATATCGTTGCATATCCATAGCATACATTTTGTATTCACTGAAAAGACAAAGAAAGAAAATACAAAAACAATAAAGCATCCATGTATTGCATTTTTACTTTTCCATCCTAAAGTTCATCCATACATCTATTTGGCATAACTGAAAAATCAAAAGAAACATACATTTGCATTTTCACATAAAGTATCATTTAAAACATATTTGTATCAGTAATAACTCATCACATCCAATTATAAAATGATGTTATCGTCTACAAACTAACTCTTCAAGAGACCAAGATATCATCACATGTGCAAAAGATACATTTACCACATCTGTGAAAGTAAAAAGAACTCATAAAAACATATCCGAATCAAGAAACTACATCAGATATATATCGTCGTAACATGATACAAATCATCACATGGTACAAATAAAAATATAAAGAGTATCAGTGTATCAGTGAGCATAAAGAGTATCAGTGTATCAGTACACCAAAAAAGAATCAGATATACATGTATGAATGTCATCTACAAAAATGGATCTCAGGAGGATCCAAATATACAAAAGAAGGGATCTCAGTAGGATCCAAATATACAAATATGATCTCAAAATGTACATGTCATACAAAATGGTACAAAAATCTCAGCTCTGTCACGCCTCCTCTTCCTGGTGAAGAGGAGGAGGAGGAGATGGTGCAAAAGGCACTGCTGGAGGAGGCATGGCCCCCTCTGACTATTGGGCCACCTGCGAAAATGATGGTGCTCTCTGCCCCTCTGGAACTACTGCATGATATAGGGCGTAATAGTATGTATCCGTCTATCCCTGATGGACTGCTTTCCAGGCCTGTGCATCCCTCTCTACCCTTATCTGCTCAAGCTGTAAATCCATGTCTGGCAATAGAGCATCAAAAGTAGTCACTATGGCCTCTAAGGTCATGATCCAGGCTCAGAGCTGCTCCCTCTCCTACTCACATCCAGATAATGGGTCTCCTTCTCAGCCTGTATCCTGATCCTTTGGCCTATCCGGTGGTCCCTATTATTGCTGCCTTTGCTGGTCCCTAGTAAGAAATGGACCAGGATCTTTCCTAGGAGCTACAAACTTGAATTGGGTACACTGACCCTCTCCACTACCACTAGCACCACCTGTATCAAAGACCTATCCTCCACCACCCCTATCATCTCCATCATGCCCATCATGAGGAGGAGGATTCCTGCCATCTCTGCCACCATCCCTGCCACCATCATGGCCCCCATGTCTACCAGGAGCCCTGTCTCTACCTTCTCTACCCCTGATGGGTCAGTCATCAGGATCATAATCCAGAGGCTCCTCTATGCGAAGAATAATCTCCTCCAGAATAGTAAATCACAGAAATGGGTATTGGATCCTCTCAACAACGTAACCATTAGATACACTTGCATCCTCTACATCTGGTCAAAGATCCTAGTCTACTACCACCATATCTTGGACCTCCTGGTGAGCAGTCTCACAAGTCAACTATGCACCCCATAGAGGTGCCTCATCTCTGGTGTGGGCATATACTGCAATGCCCTCTGTCATGCCCTGTCGCCACCCATACTACCTCAATACTCTGGTAATAAAAAAATGCTCTATAACATACCTCATTTGGCTAATAAGATATCTTCTCTAACACAAATATGGCACCTATCAGGCATCTAAAGTCCACACCTCACAATCTAGATATGGTCACCAAATGACCTTTGTCATGTCATCAAATAATCAGTGTCAATACTCAATCTTTTCCCTAATGGGGCTGTTGTAAAAGGCCTGCATACATATATACATAGGGCTGCTCAGGTGCCCTTTGCCTATCTACAATCGGCTGTGTAACAGGGATGTGCTCCTAGGCCCAGATCTGAAGAATCAGAATTCCCATAGTCATACTACGGGCATAATGGTATACAATCTCATGGAGCTCTCTATACATATGAGCTAAGATACATCTCCCCCAAGAAAATCGCTGATGATGGACAACCATGTACTCAATCATACTCAACCAGCCGACTATGAATCTATGCTGGCCCCTATCTGGCATGAGGATACCGCCTACCAGACCTGCTAAGTAAATAGATAATCGATCGTAGTGATCGACCATGTAATCCCATGACAGGTATCTTCAGTCTATGGTGTCATCCTAAAAGAATTTGCGTGTAGCACCAATCGCCACACCAGCTTGGGACTCAAATAAAACCTCTTGTTTGACCATCGGTACCTGAAGTATCCTCCAGACATCCTCTAGAGTCATAGTGATCTCTCCTGTCAGTAAATGAAAGGTTTTGTGCTCTGAATGCCATCTCTCGGCAAGAGCATTCAACAAACCATGGTTTACCCTGATCTCGAGTAAACCTATCAAGGACTGTAATTCCCATCGGATCATAGTCATCTACTCGTCATCTGATAAACATCCTGACAATGCAAGGATGTGTGCAGGGTAAGTGCCAGGAAATGCGACTGCCTCAAACTAGGCCTATTTTTGACAAAATGACAATAAATTAGAATCCTATCTATGATAAGGGGCAGACTCCTACTCCACTAAAGACATTCCAAGTTTGCAGGACGCAACCAAATCAAAACACATTAAGATTCTAAGTCTTTTACGAGATGTGATCCTAGAAATATAGGATGAGATTGCCTTTACCAGATGCGATCTTTGAAATACAGGATGCGATCCTAAATGTGGGATGCGATCCTAAGCATCCCAGGTGTGACACACTAATGGATTTTCTATTAAAATAAGACCAAAATAGAGGAACTAGATGCGATCTAGGAAATACTAGATGCGGTGCAAAAATCTAGAAAAACTGAATGCAACTCAAGATTAGCAGGATGTGATCCGAAATCCTAGATGCGATCCTAAATTAAAAGGGCTATAACTACTACAAAAATGCATGAAATTGAAAATTGCAAAATTCACAGGGTATTTTATTGAGCACTTACCAACGGTGGGTAGTCGATTAGATGCTGATGTTGGCGGCTCATCTCAAAATGGTGCTTCCTCACAGGGACTACCATCTTCTCTACAGAGCTCTCTAATTTACTATGGAGGAATGGGAAAATGAATAGTGAAATGGTAATTTTGGAGGCTTATATGGGTCTTTTGAGACATTTAGGAGTTCTGAAACTCCTCCCAGATGACTACAACTTCATTTTTGTTCTCTTTTTGATCAATCAGGAACCAAATTGAAGGCGCATAAGATGTTTTCAACAGCCCAGAACCCTTCTTACGACAGTTCTAAAAATTGTGAATTTGCTTCATTTGTTCCAAACATCAGTCCAAACTGTACATTTTATCATACATCTTGGTCTAACATCATTTTATCAGTCTCATCACTCACTTTTTCATGTAATTAACTTAGTAACCATACATTTATTTTTAAACACACCTTGTTTTCCACTTCTTTTACTCCATTCTTTCTTGTCCTGACCACTTCCTGTAAGTGATACATTCTTTCAAACTAAGGGATTTTATTCTTTTCCTTCAATTTCATTCCTGAGGGGGCATGATCACACTATCATCAATTAAATTTTTTCTCAAAACTACATTAAAAACAACTTCATTATCAAACAAACTAGGGGCATAACAGTTTCCTTGACTAAAGTTAAAACTATTGGATAGAAAGCTTTGGTTCTCATGAGCTGATATCTTGTGGCCCCTCATTTTAAAAGATTCTTATTAAGCTCCTGGTAGCGTCATACTAACTTTTGGATGAAAACCAAGTTCAGAATCAGTATTATCAATCTTTGGATGACAACCAGGTTCAAAATTTGTATCTTTAAGTTCTTTTATTGATCTTTGGACGACAACCAAGTTAAAAATCAATTCTATCAGTTTGGTTTGATCAAGTGCGCTATTTATCTCATCAACATTTTGTTCGACAACCAAGAGTAAGATTCTCAATCTTTCCAAAGTTAAAATAAAAAAACTTTCATTGAATCAATGCGCTGCTCGCGCATTAATTCAAAGAGGGGCAAATGTAACCACCTAAATTTGGTCTGTTTCGATTATGTCCAAATGACCTTGTTATTGCTTGGCATAATTCTTCAAATCAATTTAATGTCCTAGGTGATTTTTATCACTAATTTATATTAACTATTATAGCCATATGATTCAAATCAATTCAAACCATTTAAATCAAACTAAATTCAAACATGGCTATAGTATTTAATTATAAAGGAATTAAATAAATCCCTAAATCAATTACCCACTTGCAAATAACCCATTCCCCTAGCCCATTTAATTTAATTAAAATGGCTATAGTCCCCTAATTATTAAAAAGAAATTAAATTGTTTAAATAATTAAATTCCTATTTTTGAATGAATTAAATAAGTTTAATTAATTTAATTAATATTCTCTTAAACCCCAACCTAACCTATCTCAACCACTTCTACCCTGGGTTCTAACCCTTCTCAACCCATTCACCCTTGCTAATCTAATCATAATTCTAATTCTAATCCTAACCCACCTCCTAATGTTGTCACATTCTATTAAGGAATGCTTAGCAACTCAACCCACTTTAGAAAGTCCACTATCTCAAGCTTGACTTTCCTAAAGGTCCACCTTATCAAGCCATCCTCTTACACTCTCCCCATGCTTCTTTAAGGCTTTCATTAATACCTCATTAATGAAGATGCCTTAAGCCTATGTCTCCTCCATGCCTTATTAATGCCCAAGGCATTAATGGCTCTTACACCTCCATTAATGAGTCCCTTAACTCATAAATGAGACCTGTCTCCCCTCTCTCCACCCATTCTTTTATAAATAGAAGCCATTTTTGAGAGAAAAAAAAGCCTTCACATCATATTGAAAATGCAATGTTATGCTGTTAGATTAATCATAAAATCACATTTCACTTCTTATTTCATGCTTTTGCATTATTCTCATTTCCATTCTTAAAGCTAGGATGCATGTTTTCTCATCTTTTTATCTTGTTTTTAAACTAAAATCCTTCATGGTAGGTTGTATATGTCACTGATTGTAGCATAATCTAAGGGTTATTATGTTACTAATCACACTCTTCTTAGTTAGAAGGCAATAGGTCAATGTTAGTGGGTTTTGTATGTTTATCTAACCTTTTTACACTGGTGTAATGACTTATTGATGTGTTGTGTCTCTCTTATCAAGTACCCAAATACACACACACACACACACACAACTAACCTATATTGACTTGGCTAATGTCAAGTACAAGCCAAAATGAACAAACATGGAGGTTAGCCCAGGTGCTCCTGCACCATCTGGATGTGATGAACAAGTGGTTGAGTCAATATAAGATGGGTATATCCCAATACAAATATATAGACCCTGAGGATTTCATCAAAATGAAAAGAAGTTATTGATTCCAAGTATCACAACTATTCAAGAACATCAAGGCTGTGATGAAGAGGACATCATCATAAATGTTCTTGATAAACAAGAAATAGAATAAAGAAATGGGAAATTATGGGACTTGGTAGATTTGGAGGTACAACTAAAGAAGGCATGAATTGCATTTGGAGGGTACTTCCCTGGCCTAACTCAAATTACTAGGATTAGTAGAATGATAAACATGTATGGCACAACTCACACATGAATGGCGCCCACCGTGGGGCTTTAGGCCTCAATTACATCATTTTTATCAAATTTTGTGTGTTTTTGCTTCACTTTCTTGTTCATGTTGTAGAAAATAGGTGAAATTCCACGTATGAAGAATCAAATGATGCCTATGAATAGTGAAGAAACACCTAAGAATTCCTTCTCTTTTCTTGTCTAATTCTTTTTCCACCTGTGAGATAAAGTGTTACACCTGCGAGCATAAACCGTCGCCTCTGACTCAGGAAATGACATGTACAAATTGTCAAATGATGCATACAAGATGTAAAATGGCGCGTACAAGATGTTAAGTGACATGTACAAGGTGTTAAGTGACACATACAATCTATAAAGTGACATGTAAAAGTAGTAAAGTGATGCGTATAATCTGTAAAGTGTCGTGTACAATTTGTTAAATGACGTGTACATACTGTAAAGTGACACGTACACACAGTGAAACAATGCCTATAAGTTGTTAAATGATGCCTATATTTTTTTTTGTTTTATTGTTGTCAAATCATTAAATTCAATTTTTTAACTCTCTATTACTGTGTTTTTTGCAGATAAACAGACACCTGAAAGTACATAAACTAGAGGTGCGCATCAAAAGCCTAAGCAAAGAGGTGATGATCTTCAACAAGCATTCAAAAGAAACATTTAATGCAATTATTTTGGAAATTTTAAAAGAAGAGGAAGCATTATTTGAGAATTTTTTTAAAATCAATAGTGCTTACAAGAAAAAAAAATTTCATCTCTTAGGTGATTTCATGCATTAAGTCCTTAAGTTGTTTTTGTTTTTTTTTTTTGCAAATTTTGCTAAGGAACTTGAATGCATTTTCAATTCCACTTTGAGATTTCTTCACTTTTTTTGGTTGTGAGATTTCTTCACTTTTTTTGGTTGTGTTGACTAACTTGCTGGTGGAGCCAGAGAGGGAATGATTACCACTAGGTGAGTGGCAAAAAAGAAAAATCCATCAAAAATGCACCTAGCCTTTGCTAGCTTCGAAACAAGGTATTCTACTTGACAAGATTTCATTGATCAAATTGTGCCAAATTCTTTGAATTTAATAGGAGAAAATCCTATTATTGTCCAAATTGAACAAACATTAGGCATATTCTCTCCACTTTTTGAAGTGGATCAAAAATCCAAACGTGTGAGTTCAATTTGGTAGAAATAAGGGGAGTAATTAATCAAAAATTTCATTTATAAGAACCTCTTTGTAATGAGGTTGAAAAATAAGAAAATCCTTTTTGAAGTGTTTGGAAAAAGGAAAAACAATAGGGATATGCTCTTCACTTTTAAAGTGAATCAAATTCCCAAACTTGTTGGACTAAGTTCATTTTTTGCTTTCCATATACATGCTAGATTAAATTAGAGCTTTAGAGGGCCTGCCTCCTGAGAATTCCTTTATGAAGGCGGTGAGAGGGAATGACCCAAAGTTGGAGACAATCACTTTAGCCATGATATCATCCAACCCACTATAAATAAATGCACTTTACCTTAATCGGAAAGTGACTAAGTTGTGTGCAAGTCATCCTCACTTCATCGAGTAGTCCTTCTAGATCATGCAAAATCATACTTTCATGCGTGTGGGAAGCCCTCAAGGGATTAAAGGAACTTGACATGATTTAGAATGGAGGTTTGATTAAAACCTAGTTAAATAGTAAGCCTACCATCTAGAGCCATTGTTAAAATCCATATTTGTTTGACTCTAGGTAGATTGCTTAAAAGAATTTCCCATGCTATACTTGTAAAAATGACCGAGAACATACACTTTTAGTGTTGTTTTAGGGTTATGATGCAAATCTGATGTGTGTGTTGAGTTTGTATTTCATTTTCAAACAAGAATCTTCTCTAATAGATCTATTCAAAGACATTAAACTTTTAAAACCTAAAAGTTTTGAAAATTCAACTTTGATCGGTAAAGTGATGCGTATGAGCAAGTAAATGAGGCTTACAAACAGTTTTGTGATGCGTAAGAAACTGAAACAATGCCTGTCAGCTATAAAAAATTGTGTAAGTTACTAGAAAGTGCCGCCTGGAAATAATTAAACAATGCCTATCAACAGGAAAATGCTGCGTACTAACTATAGAGTGTCACGTACAATAATTCCAGTTAACACATACTAACATTAAAGTAACGCTTACACAACAAGAAGTGACACCCAGAAACAAAGAAGGGAAAATAGGAGGCATTTCCTTAGGGTTTGTGAGAATTTTTAAAATATATTTGGATACCCTTTTTGGAGTACTTTGTGTCTAGTTTATCAGATAGATTATATTATCCAAAAACATCTATAATGATGAATCTATTTGAGAAATGAATCAATCCTATGGTGGAGAGAAATTACCAAAATCAAGATCAAAATCTCCAAAGGACTCAATATGACGAAGTAACCAAAGATGAAATTTTGGGAAGCATCCCAAGATCCCAGGTTTATGGAGACAATGCACTTAATTTTGAAGAGGGGTAAAGAAGCACATTTCCATAAATATGACACATCGACCTTAAGGAAGAATGAGGAAAAACAAAAGGATACATCATTTAACAAGCCATCATTAAGATTGATTTGTCCTTTTCTTTATGATGATGGGGCATACGTATCTTCATCTTCTCCAAACAAAGAGGAATTTGAGAGAAAACAACCTATCTTGGATCAATAGAAATGTCATAACCACCCTATTTTTGATCAAGAAAATGAAGAGCAAGATATAACTCTCAAGCAAGATCTAAACCAAAAACCTCTATCTAGCAAGGTTTCTCCCATAGATTTTACTCCTTTCATCCTTCATCCATCTCACAAAGCTTCACCACTATCCAAAATTCCTCCATCAAAGAGTGAGCCTAATGATGATACTTTCCACATTGACTATGTATACCCTCAAGGGCTACCTCTAAAAGAAACCCAAGATAACTTACATCTTGTTGCAAATAGTTTCCATGCTTCAAAGATAATAGACCCTAAAGCTTCATGTGCTTCAATGCCTATTCAAAAGGATTCTCCACCATTCTTCCAAACATTCCCCATGCATATCTAAGAATCTACCTTGTCCTTAGAAGTGTCTCCATGTCAAGAGGATAATCCAAAGAGAAAAGAAAGAAATATAAATAAAGATCAAGATCAAGATGTTATACAATCCCCTCCCATATTTGATGAATGTCCCATATCCATAGAATCTTGTGATGATCCCCTTGCACCATTTCATGTCTTCCAAGATGATATCCTTCCATTTCATGAACAAAGTGTCCTTCCAAGCTCTATACCTTGTCCAATTCCCAAGAAAGATCAAGATACCGCTTCCATCATTTCCAATGAACATATTGAAAATCAAAAGCAAAGCACCCTCTCTACACCATCCAAAGATTGAAGTATCCCATTAACTCCTTGTCATGATCCTCCATATTTACCTCAAGAAACCATCATTCCTCTAAATCCCTTGCATGATAATAAATTCCTTCAATACTCATTTGATCCTATCAAAGTTTCTCCTACGAAAGCTACTCATGAGCCTATTGGTATAAAGATAAATCTTAAAGATGAGAGCCTCGACAATGAAACCCACTTCAAAGATATTGATATCCCTTTCAAACCTTATCTCCCTCCATTCAAATGAAACCATATGCCTTCACCATCCTCCAAATACATTTTTGGTTCCAATGTCCCAAAGATAAATTCTTCATCCCTTCCATCCATGTTAGGTCCCTATATTCCTCCTTCAACCATTCCTACCATCCCTAGTTCTTCATTCACTTACCCTACCATGTATCAAGATCAATGAAGGCACACATACTTGAAGAATGTCCAAAAACCAATCCATATGAACCCTCCATATTATTCCCATTCACTCAAAATTCCTAAGTCTTTTGGAAGAAATTTGGATGTGCAAAATAAAAAGAAAAAAATACAATAATCCACATTTGTATAAAAATCACCATCTCCCATCTAATCGACATGTGAATGAAAAGAAAAAATAAATATCCAAGAGACCACAAAGTTCCACCAAGAAAAAAGAAAAATCAAAGAAAATGTGGGTTCCTAAATCCCTCATTGAAGAAATGCATCCAAAATCATCACAAAAGAAATAAAAATCAAAGAATGTGTGGATTCCCAAGTCACTTTTGAAAGACTTGCACACAGAAGAAAAATCAAAGTTGACATTCAAGCTTCCAAAGTCTTCCACTCCATCTCCTTCCAAACATTTTCTACATTCCAAGTCTCCTTTGGGTTCCTATGTCCCAAAATTTACTACCTCAAATACATCCTTACCTCCTTCATCCGTTGTTCCACCATCATTCCACCACCCATCAAAGTGTGTGTCAAAGTTTATCTTGCCAACATTTCCATCCACAACATACCTTCTTCTTATCCTCACATTCATTATCCAACACATACTTTCCATCTTTCCATACCTCCTATCCAATCTATGGAGTAAAACCTTCACCACCATCTATCCTTATCCTTCATATCTATCCTTTTCATCACCTTATCAATATCTTTGAGAATCCTAGCCATATTCATCGTTTATTATACCATATCTTTCAGAAGAGCATTGTCCAAAGATCCAGATGTTGGGGAAATTTTGAAAAATACAAAAAAATTTTTTTTTTTGAAATAACAGAAAAAGTTCCTTGGTAAAAACCTGGTAAAATGGGTGCCTTGGTAGAAAAAGTAAAGATAAATCAATATGTCCTATGCTGAAAACCACATCTTGTGACACCTTGGGAAAGTACCATGATGAAAACCTGGCAAACAAGCATCATGTGTAATTCCTCCTTTTGCACTCTACACTTGGGGGTAAGTTTCATCCATGCTATCCTCCATCTTCCTATCATTTATCTCACTTGCATCCATATTCCCTCTTTTACCTTTGGTCTTGACAAGGTTGAACATATCCATGAGAATCAATTATCTTGACACTGTTATCCTTTCAATCAGCTTATTCACTTATTGCATCCATGCTACCCTATCATGATCTTGCTTCTCCTCAATCCACCTTCATTATTCCTATTGCATCTTTCCATAATCCCAAATCATCCCCGCATAGCCTCCATCACCCCTTTATCCTGATTGTGCTATTTTATCCACATCTTACCCAAATTGATTCATTGGCCTTGATCAAAATGAAGGACATAAAGTACAAAATTTGTTATAAAATATTCTTGACATGTCCACTCTTTTGGAATACCCATTTTCATGACATTAGGTTATTATCCTTTATGCTATCTATAAATGCATCATTAGCTTCCATTTCTTATCCAAAAATATGTTTTGCATGTCTATATCCATTTTCCATAGCTTGGGAAATCTTGAGGAGATGGTCCTACGGGTCACATTCACATTCTTCATCCATCAATGACCTTTCCATTTCTAATCCATCACCTTGCAAATCCATCCTTCATGTCCTATACCTTGATAGACATTGGCGGAAAACCAATGTGATCTTGTTTGAGAGATGGTAAAATCTAAAAAATCAGTAAAATTTGAAAATTTCAAAAAAAATAGTCAAAAAATAAAAAATCTCTAAAACAAATAAAAAAATCTCTAAAAATCCAAAGATAAAAAAAATATTTAAAAAAATAAATCCAAAAAATCCTGCATAAAGTCTTTCAGCTACATTGTTGCATTCTAGGTCTCATTTTCCTTAAGTTTCACATTGATCACATTTATCACTTGGGGGCAATCATCATGAATTTTGGTACCAAACAGATTCAAAAGTGCACAATTTTGGTCACACAACAAAAGCAGATTTTCAGATTCAGAGGAGAGATACTTTTGGAACCTTTGATAGCTTGCAACCCTAAACAGTTTGATCTGACAACATGATCCTTGAGTTTCATTGACTTATTTTATCAGGATTAAAAGTTGACAACATCCTAAATGATCAGGATATTTGGAATTCTTTTTGAAAATCTTGATACATTGCTACAAACTTGACATTGTTGATGAGTTTTTCATTGACTCTTTTGATTCATGTCTTTTTAGCTGATCGATGATGTTTTTGACTAGATTGGCGATGATGGAGACATGTTGTTTTCTTGGCTTTTTTTGTGACTGTTTCGATGGAGATTCTTTAACTTGTGTGAATTCGTCTAACAACATGGTCATCAAAGAACCATTAAGGACATTCATATAGGAAGAAGGATTAACCTTTGTTTGTTTATCAAAAATGATACCTTGGCTATTTACATCTTCAATATCTTTATACCAAAATCCACTTGCAACATTGAATCCGTTGAAACCGATATTCATACTCCCATAGTTGGTTATTCAACTAGTCAGGGTTGTACCACATTTTTAAAAGAGGTTACCAAATGAGATGAAAGTCATTTTCATATTATTATGGTCACAGTGGCATCAGTAAGGATTGTATTGACTCTAAGTTCCACAACACTCAATGATGAAAATATAACTCTTTTGCAATTCTTTTGCAAATAGCTAGTGACCTTTAGTTGTATTGCATTGCATTTTCATGTTAGATTAATTGCATTATTTAGAATAATTTTCCAAGTACAAGGGGGTTCATCATTTTTGGGGGTTACATCATCCAGAATTCAATGGTTTCAAATCAATTATGTGAGATTATATTTTTCATTCATAGCATTAATCATTACTCATTATACATATCTTGAGAAAAAGAAAAAGAAAAAAGTACATTAATCATTATTCATTTATCCTTCATCTTTAGATTTGCATTTCATAATTAAGTTGCACACTTCAAAATCCAAAAAGATAGTTGCATTTATTTTACCATTGCACTAAGAATTGCATCCATATCATTGCATTGCCTAAACTATACATCAAATTAAAATCACAATCATATAGAAGTAGTTGCATAATCATCATTTTCATCCATCTATCTATGTCCTAATCTAAGACATTGCATCCATAGCATACATAAAAGTAAGTGCATCATAGACATCATATAGTTATGCATATAAAGAAATCTCACATCAACATCAAAGGTAAATCCATCAAAGAACATCATAGATAAATGTCCATCATCAAATGTCTATAATAACTCAGTATATCAAAGATACATCTGTAACCACCTAATTTCGGTCTGTCGCAACTATGGACCCTATTTTCCCTAAGTGTGATCATACCCTCGAGTTATGTCCAAGCGACCCTGTTACTGTTTGACATAATTCTTCTAATCAATTTAATGTC
>MU227465.1:1883235-1918253 GCA_018584345.1 Thuja plicata | reverse complement strand
TCACATTCCATTAGGGAATGATTAGCAACTCAAGCCACTTGAGAAAGTCCACTTTCTCAAGCTAGGACTTTCTCAAAGTCCTTAACCCTCTTACACCCCCACATGCCTCATAAATGCCTTCATTTATGAAGATTCCCTAAGCCCATGTCTCTCCCATGCCTCATTAATGCCTTGGGCATTAATGGCACCTACATGTGCATTTATTGGGCCTCCAAGCTCATTAATGGCCTTGTACCCCCCCTCTCTCTCCCATTCTTCTATAAATAGAAGCCTGTTTTGAGAGCAATTAAGCCTTCCTCTTAGATCATATTTGCATTGTTATGCTGCTCTTTTCGTGCTAGATTACTCATCATTTCATTGCAAATATTAATTGTTAGTGTTCTTTTATCATTTCATAGCTTGTATGCATGCATGTTTAATCATTTTTAGCTCATTTTAACTCAAATGCTTCATATTTAGGGTGTATTGGTCACTGTTTCATCACTATATTCTGAGGGATGATATAGTGGTGTTCATACTCTTCCTAGATTAGAAGGCAATAGGTCACCTTTAGAGGGTTTATTATGTTTTTCATGCTTTTACTAACCCTAAGTTACTAAAACAATGATTTATTGAAGTGTTTGTGTCCATCTAACAGGTACCCATTTACGCACTCACGACATCAGCAAATGATCCATACATCAAAGTCCTGATAAAAAATACATATGATACATCAATATAATATCTATGTATCAAGCTCATATCTAAGACCTAGATGGGGCACATGATCCATCTCCACTAGCACCTAATCCATCCCCTGAACCATCAGGACCCCTATCACCTGCTCTATCCTGAGTAGAAGGTGGTTCCTGACTTGTGCTAGAACTTTTAGGTAACTAAGCTAAGGTAGCCAAGAACTCCTGTAACATCATGGTAACCTGATCTAACCGTCCAGTAACTGCATTCATCCCTGCCTGTAATCCTCTCACATCCTAAACTAAGCTATCCACAATAGGAGGAAATATAGGTGCCTGTGATGCTGAAGGTGCCTGAGGGGCTGTGGTGCTAAAGGAACCTGTGGTATAACTTGTGCTGAACTACTCTGTGGATCCACGTGAGGGGATACTTGTCCCTATCCCTATGCAGATTCTGGCCTCTATTGATCTTGACCCTGTAAAGGAACCTGCCTAGCTACCTGTACCTGTCTCTGCCTATGTCCTACCCAAGGTATAGCTGTAATGGACTGCACCTGTCTCTGGATCAGAACTGACACTCACCTATTTGTAGGTTGACCAAACCCACCACCTCGAGCTCTAACATGTCCACCACGCATTTGAGGTCCTGCAGCTCTTTGTACCCAAGGTATTCTCTATACTCTCTATCTTTGAGGTCTACCACCACCACTGCCATGGCCACCACCATCATCTCCATCTCCATCATCAACAGATAGCTCATACACACCAGGTGTTGGCTCGACTAGATCTATGAATCTAGTAAAGAAATGTCATGAAAACCACTCTCAATACTCAATAGAAATCCATGCATTTACATGGCTCATCATATCCCATCTGACATATGCTATCTAATCAATCTATGCACTTGAAAATTGATAATCAACCTAAGCTCCCCACATTGATCCCTTTTCATGTACGCTCGCATATAATGCCATACCCTATGGCATATACTGAACTTGACCATACTGTCAGAGAACTCTTCCAAAGCAAAATCTCTCTATACAAAGTGGTGATCAACTAATCATGCACTAAGGCCCAAACATATATAGAAGCTCATCATCATCCTCTCTCCAAATGTTGCAACCCAAGTCAGGTCTCCATACGACCTAATCAATATCATCGATAGTCTGACACAAAAACTCAACCTTGCCCAAATGATGCTGGACAATCATGCCATCATAAAAAAATGCATGTGGATATTCGTGAGTCTACACTCGTGCTGATATGGGTTTAGTAATTAGGATATGCTCCCAAGTCCATAACTGTAACAAAACTACACATGTAGATATAGCTACACTGTGCCTGTATATGACCTTGTGCAAATCATGGTACAAATGCACTGGCATGCATGATCCCTTATCTAATCTATGAGGCTAAGCAATCAAGTCCTCTAGAATCCTGCCCCATCCAACTAAAAAACCATGACCTCTCTTATCCGGTAAGAGAAGTCCTCCGATCATAGCTCTTAGAAAAGCTATAAAATTAGGAAATGAAGCAAACTGAGCCCATGTAATGTTATCATCACCAATGGTAGGGTCTCTGAATACCTGTCTGCATGCGCTCCCATCTTAGACTTGATCATAGTAAACCCACTCTCCACTGGTCAGGATCCTCAATAATCTATATACATCCTCTGGCATGATGGTCATCTCACTGAGGGGTAGATGAAATGTGTTATGGTTAGAGTGCCATCGCTCTTCCATAGCTGTCAACAAACCTTGGTTCAACTAAAATTGAGGAAGATCAAAAAGGAATCTGAGCCCACATGTCTTGATCATACATCTTTCTAGAGGGGTCAACAAATCCACTAGATCGAAGACCCAATACTCTACATTCCATACATACAACTTATGGTAATGTGCCTACATTTTGCAAACAAAGTGAATTATATTAGTATTTTTCTATTTGTGGATCATTCTAAGTCAATCAAACACATTAAAACTATCTTTTCTCTTTTTGAGTACATCAACCTATTGTTCCTAACCTCTAGATCTTGAGAAGGGACCAATTTGTATTATCTTTTAATCAATGTGATTAACACATCAAACATTCCCGAGTATTATTTTATCCTAATATCCTAAACACTAAGTCAACATCATGGAATCACATCTTTTTAAGCTTGAAAATCTATCTAGTTATTCCAACGATCATTCAAAGACAACTTATCCTATTTTCAATCAGGTTTTCATCACATAATAGGCTACACATCATTTCACTATGTGGAAGCATCATTTCACATTACATGTCATTGAAAACATGCTATGCATCATTTAAAATATCGGAGGCATTTCTTTACAACATACGCAGAATTTTCCAACCCTACGTGTTTTTCAACCAATGATACACATCATTTAAATCTGAAGGGTCTCCTACACTTTATTTTACACATTGGGTTTGCATTTTGACCTAATTACTATGTGGTTTTCAAAACCTCATACACGTCATTTGACTGCACAGACACAGGATTTCCCTAGTATAAGCGTCGTTCAAATGTTCCTACACGACATTTTGCAAAATTTATTCTAAAAAGCATGAAAAATGACATCAAATGCTATAAAAAATGAGCAATAAATGTAGAAGGAAGGTTCAAATCACTCATCAGAGGCCCATAGTCGAGTGGTCTCTAATAACAGTGCGCCCTCTTGAACTGATGCTCTCAAATGGCGACCACCATTGCTCTCAATCTTAGTAAAACCAGAGTAAAATCTCAATAGTGAAAAGTAAAAATCATTAGTAAATTTGGATTTTTTAACCTATTTAAACTATTTTGACCTAATTTTGGAGAGATTATTACCCCCAGGACCTAAATCTAAATTTTCTGTAGACTGGGGCATCTTGTGATCTTATTATCATTTTTCTTAATGTGTTCAAAAATGAAATCATTTTGATACACTTTTCATCAATCACATCATATTACCATTGGGACATCAAAATGTTTTCATTTCTGTGGGGGCATATCTTATCAGATCATCAAATCAAGATTCTGCATCATATCTTATATTAAATTTGGGGTATCAAAATTTCAAAATTCTATCAGTGGGGCATTCTGCATCAAAAATCAAGTTCTTCATCAGAGCATCACAACAAGTTTCACATCAGGGTTTTGCATCAAGTTCTGCATCAAGTTTCACATTAGGGTTTCACATCAAGTTTCACATCAGGGTTTCACATCATATTTTCAAATCACATTAAGTTTTGCATCATTCAATCAATCAGTATCCAATCAGTGATTAGGACATCAATTTTTCTTTGTATCAATGCACTTCGCACATCAATTCAAAGAGGGGCATTTGTAGACACCCAAAATAGACCAAGTGTCTTGGTATCATCAAAATCTATAAATCTCAGCAAATCTCATCAAAATGCTTAAAATGCTTCAAAATGGATCAAAATCAAATTAAATGGACATTTACCAATCAAATTGGATTAAATCAAATAAAATCATAAGATGAATTAATAATGAAATCAAATAATCAAATTCAAGCCTAAAAGTGATCAATCAAATTATATAATTGATTTTAATCAATTAATTGTATATTTTTAAATCAAAAATCAAATTGAACCTATTCACCCTTACATGTATAATTTAATTAATTGATTGAATTAAACAAATCCTAATTTCTTTCAACACAATTTGATCAACCAATGAGAATTGAGGATTTTGTCTTCTTGTCCCACCCTTTGAGGACAACCATTTAAATGGTCCACCCATTTAAAACCATTTGAGGGATCAAACTCAACCATGGATTAACCCATGGTCAATTCACTCTACCCCCTACCCTTGGGATTTTACTATAAATATGAGCCATTTCTAAGCATAATCATATCCTAGAAAATTTGAATGCATAGAATCATCACTAAAGGCAATTTGAGAGAAATTGAGTTGTATTTTGAGCATAGTGAGAGAAAATTGAAAGATTTTATCATTTATCATGAGCATTTGAGTTCATATTTGAGATCTTTTGTGAGAATTGAGAGCTAGATTAGGCATTTATCATCAATTTCTCATACTAGGATGGTCACTAGAGGAGATTAAGGCTGAGAGCTCTACTTGCAAAGCCTAGTTAGAGAGCCATGAAATGTTATGGATGTTAATTTCAATTCTTTAGATTAAATTGCTTGTTTATTTCCATAGAATTGTAGCTAATCATCCTAATTTCATGAAGGTGTATTAACTCACATAGTTTCCACGTTAAAAATCCATGTGTTAATGTGTCTATGAGTCATTACTTTATTGTTTTTCATTTCACTTAAGTAAATCTGGATTGATCGGTATACACTAGTTATTTATTGTATTTTGGTAAATAGAAAGACTGCTTATTGGTAAACATACAAAAGAAGGTTTTACAAAGCATTCTGACAAGCAGAAATTTGATATAAGTATTTCAAGGCATTCATTTTATAGGACTGAAGATAACTAGAGGTATAATTTGTGGTATTAAGTTTGAAGGGTTGATTTTAGGATTAATTTTTGAGGCCACTAATTCACCCCCCCCCCCCCCCCCCCCTCCCTGACCCCCTCTTAGTTATTTCTAACAATTATTAAGGGTGGTTTTAGGGGATTTAGTATTTACATGAGAATTTGATGTCTGGGTGTGGGTGTGGAAGTGAGAAACATAATTTGGAAGGCATTTCATTTGGGTTCTAGGTGTGTTGTTATTAAAAGATTTCAGTGAATGTATGTTCATTTTCCTCTTTGCCCTGGATTAGGGATTGGTCTATACTTGACATGAATTTTTCATCATCATTTTTTAAACTAAACCAAGCTTTACTTTATAGTATTTCATGTATGAGTATTGAATATCAGTGTTCCTAACACTAATCCACTATAAGATTTTTTATAAAGAAGTAAATCAAAAGAGGTACACTCGCTTGAGTCTGTCGAGATGAAAGTGAAGGAGGATTTGATCCTCATTAATTATTTTCTTACTTGTTAGAATCAATAGTTGGGAGTCATAGAGTTGATCATTTATTGATCAATTTGATTTTGCAAGAAAAATCTCCAACACATGGTTGAGGTCATTTCCCTATGAGGTAAATATTGATGAAATATCAACAGTAATCACAACTTTAATTTAAGAAGAAATTGAAAAAAAAAGGCTAAGTTATTTGGGAGGTATGAAGAATCCAAATCAAAGATAAAAATGGGCTTGAAGGCTGGAACCATGGAGAGGAAAAGAAAGAAGACAATCATAAATCTTGAGAAAATGTTAGATCAAGAAGAAAAAAATGAGAATGCACCATTTCATATCACACAAGGTCATGGTGAGGACCAATCCAGTGATTTAGAAGAAAGTGAGGATGATGAAGTGCTTGCACAAAAGAAGGGCAAAGGAAAAAAGTTTCTGAGCCAAAAAGAAAAGAGGTTTCTAAGTAGAAGTCTAATCCTCTTAACAAACAAAGACTGATAACAAGGGCATATACAATTGCAACAATAGTCGAGCCAAAAAATAAAAATTTAGTTAAGAAAGATGAAGGGGAGAGCTCTAGGAAAAGAAACAAGTTCAAATAAAGGTTGAGCTGAGCCACCCTAAGAAGAAACCAAGAAGAATATTTGTATTGGGTAAAGATGAAGAAGATAAGGAAATGACATACATAGATGATATAAGCAAATACAAGGTAGCTACACATAAGAATTTAACAAATGTTGATGAGATTTACCACAACATCAGAAGTTCCGCAGGTTTGTCAAGATTTAATTTCATGAAGTTTTAACAGTTGAGTAAAGAGGATAATGAAAAAAAATAGAAGAGGAAATGATAGAAAGTTGGGATAATACAATATGACACCTTTAGAAATTGGTCATCTTGTTCCTAATGAATTTTTCAAAAATATTGTTGAGAGATGGAAAGTTTCTCTTAAGACTGAAAGGCAGATAAGAGAAGGCTCATAAGCCGAAATAATTCCTAAATTGACATATAATAAAAGAAGAAAATTCATGGATCAATATATGAATAGGTTTATTCCTAAATTGAGAGTATATTCTATATTGACAAAGGATGTTGAAGGAGTTGTTCAAAAAAGCACATTAATATGGAAAATATTTTTTGGACTAATAGTTGAGAAGAATGCAAACAAAGATGAAGGACCATCTGGACAAATAGAGATTGACAATAAAGAAGAAATTGATGAGCTAGATAATCTTGAGGAAGAAATAAGGAACAAGGTTGAGGATGCATCAACTATGGACTGAACACTTGATAACCCCATAACAATCACATTTGATGATACACAAGGTTTAAATGTTGAGGAGCAGTGTAAGTCAACAGTCCACATTCTAGATTCACCTACCAAGCCAAACTTTGAAATAAATGTAGAATGAAATGAGAGCATGGAAGATAAAGAAGATATGTCTACACTAGAGATCTCAGGACCTCATGGTCAAGAAAGAAAGGAGACTGAGACTACAAAGACCAAGGAGACAGAGGAGCCTAAGGAGCAAGAGGTTATTCAAGGATTAGTACAGTTACCAAATGACGCACCTCATGCATGCATTGAAACTAAGATTGTTGATAGACATAAACAAAATGTAATTATTACTTAGAAGGATTCTATTTCAATCAGTGGTGACACTATTAAATTGAAAGGAGAGAAGAAACAATGTATCAACACACTAAAGACAATGAAGAAAAAGTCACATAAGAAGAAGGACAAGAATCACAGCATAGAAGTGATACTAGATGAATTTATAGTGATTCCAAAATGGGATACTTATAACTTGTCTTATGAGAAAGTATAAATTTTGTAGAGTTTGTGGAAAAGGGAGAGAATACAAGAGAAATTGAAAAGAGAACATCAACAGAAGAAGGTATTACATGATGTAAAGGATATATTTGTTGATGCATTTGATTTACAAGTTATAAATGAGAAAACACCTATTATAGATTAATTGGTTCATATTGTTCAAAATGTGAACAATGATGATATTGAATCTTATGAGAAGATCATGAAATGGTCTAAGAAGAAGTTTGAGACCATATTTCTTGAGAAAGTTGCAAAAGAGCTTACTGTGAAACAAGTTACACTTTCTGATATTGTAAGCAATTTAAAGGAAGTTTTACAAAATGTTCATTCTTTTTGTACAAACAACTTTGTGATGTAGAATTATTTACAAAGGAGAATCAACAACTTTTGATAAGATTCATTTAGATTTTAAGTCAACATGACATTCATTGAGCATGGATATAAGTTCCAGCTCCATTTATTTTACCATTTTGACTCATGCCCAAGGTAGACTAGCCATGCTAATGGAAAATGATGGTAGAATAACACAAAAATTGATCTCTATTCAAACCCTGTTGATACATGATTTGGAGGTCATTCATAGAGAATTGATAGATACAAAGGAATTAGCACTAAGAGATCCTCCTCTCAATATTTCAGAAAGTTTAGTTGATCTAGCTACTCACCTAGAAGTGAAACTACATGTTTTGGAGTCTTTGAGATCTACTTGGGACAATGCATTAAAAATAATTCTATAGATCCACAAACCATTTTTGGATAATTACTCTCTAAACCCTACAAGACCCAATAGGCAAGAATGACAAATAAAAGGGGGAAATAGATATTGACTAGGGGAATAACTTAAAATGTCAATCAGAAAGGTATGACATACAATTTTGTTACATTGAAGTGTTAAGTATGTTAGAAGTTTTGTACATATGATTTATATGTAGTGAATTATTTATGAAGAACAATTCATAACCTTAGGTGGAGTACTGGAATACTTGAGTACTATGTTGTTAAGGTACTGAAAAGTCATGAAATTTTTTTTTCACCACTAATGTCAAAGGGGGAGATTGTTGATCTTCAAGTTATGTTGTTTATTAGTGTCACACACTTAGTCATTATCAAGGCAAGTTGGTCAGTCATCACTCAGATGGATCCATCCCACTAAGGTTGAGTAATGTATGTACTGAGCAGTAGTTACTATTGAGAAAGTCAATTGTCATTGAGTAATCAATATTTGTCAAGCAGATTGAATGTTGAGTTGCATAGAAAAGTTAGTGATGAGTGACAACATATGGATATGTCAAGCAAGATAGTTTTGACTAAGAACAAGAGTTTTCATATGCCGAGTAAGACATTTTTAATATATGTGTTTGGAATGGTACAAACACTTAGGTAAACCATTTTGGCTAACTTCTATGTATAATTTAATGATCGTGTAAGATATTTAATGGAGTTAATTATGCGATATGGATGAGATCAATAATCGGTATGCATGCAACACAACCAATAAAAAAATAGGAATGTTAAGCGAAAAAAGTGATGAATCTGGATTGTTTATCTTGATCTTGAAGCTTCATCAATTATCTATATAAGGAGAGATAAAAAAATCATAATCATATATGCAGATGCAAAGAAGAGATCCGGTAAGTATGTAGAAGAAGCATATTTTTTGTATATAAAAAGCATAGACCATGCACACTGACCAAGTAGAGTAGTGAAGGAAAAAACATATTTATATCAAATTTTAAGATCAGTTAAGAGGTGGAAAGAGAAGATCTAACACAACATTTGAAGTGAAAAGTGAAGGATTATGTACTGATACGTTCTAGCAAGTGAATCAGGGTAAATATCTTAACAGAGTAGTCCTAACAAACTTTTTTGAATTTCCTAATAGAGTGCTTATTTAGCTGTAAGTTTAAATTATTTAATCAAGGTAGATTGTATAAATATGTAAGCTCTTAATAGGGAAGACCCCTCAAAGAGTAGATCATCAGAAGAGATAAAATATTTGTATCCCTAACATGCACACTTTGTTACTATAGTAATGAATATTTGTGGGTGTCATCCCCACACCATTTTTACCTTTCAAGGGTTTCTGGGTTACCAAATCCTTGTGTTATGTGTTTATCATGAATGTGATTAGTAGTTAGATCTATTATAGCATGATAGTTAATGTTCATTATATGCATGTTGAATCAGTTTGTTTCAGAAGTATAAATTTTTTATAGATCTTGATTCACCCCCCTCTCACTAAATTGCTATCCTATTTTAGAATTCCAACAATTAGTCTCGGTGGTTTAAGGATAAATTGCGTGTGACATGCATTCTGGTTATGCAAGTTTGTGGGATGACAGAAGACATGATGAGGAATATTTGTTATTTTTTGTGAGTCATAGGAATCTTGGTGATGTCAGATAGAATGTGTAATTTGGAGGAGACCTATTTGAGGTTTACTTTGGAGATGAAGCGTGTATTGTGATTTGCAAGCATGGATTATGGATCTTGGATTATATTTGATGATTTTTAATTGATTGACTTGTTATAGATATTGTGTGTATCTTATAAAGGGGTTATGTAATCATTTGAACATTGGGAAAGCCTAAATGGCCAACCTAAAAGATCATTGTAATAGGGCATATAGGAGAGAATTTTTGTTTCTTGAAAAGTGTATGTATGCTAAGTAAGAATGAAATTGTGGAAGATGCGAGCTTGTGTTTTTTAGATGTGAAGTAGAGGTTTTGATGGTATTACTTCATTAGAACACATCAATAAAAGATAGTTGTCATTTTAGTTCACTAGATTGTATATCTTTATACATTTGTATTTTAGATAGTGAGTCCTAAGGGTGGATTTATTCTTATTTAGGTAGTGAGCCTACTATTACTCTTGAATCCTAAGAGGGTATGTCCTCTAAAAAGGAATATGTATTGTAATGCATCAATAAGATCCTAACAACGCTAAATCTTGTAACATGGATACTATACTCTTAATAAATTATTTGTGGGTGCTAATTCCCACCAGGGTTTTACCTTTAACAGCGTTTCCTTGATAACAAAGGATTGTTTTATGGCGCTTGTATTTACTGTGTAATGATTTCGATTAAAGTTTTAGTTTATAATATTTAAAGTTTAATAATCTATCTCACAAATGATTCACCCTCTTAGGGCTGCAAAAAAAAAAATTGCATCACTGTCAAAGTCCTCTGTTAAAACCCTAAGCAAGGTTCAATATTGCATAAATCCTAGTTGTTATATGCTAAGTATTCGTTGTGGTTAATCTAAAACCCTATTTATTCTGGAACTTTTTATAACTTTGAGTTTATTTTTTCATTCACTTAAAATTCCTTAAGACCCACGTATTTCATGTTATCATCAACGGGGCCATGCCTTTAATTTTCCTAAGTCTTAGCGGTTTTATTTCTTTATCCTAAGTTTAAATGTCCCTGCAAGCCCTTTTATTAAAACCTAAGTATCATGCAAGTAACTTTAATCCAACATATGATGCAAATACTTTCTAATCTCTCAGCTTGCATTTTGCATTGATCACAAGATGAAGTGATAATAAGCACATAAGGCATTGTGCCTATTTGACACTTGTTCTTTATGACACCGCGAGGCCAGGCTGTGATTAAAGTTATCATAAATCTCATATAGGGGTTCTAATCTAACAGTCAACATTTTGCCTTGATTGAAAGATGAGGGAAAAATCAAGCTTTAAGGCATTACGCCTATGTGACATCTATCTTTTATGATAGCATGGGGCTTATGTGTTAAGGTTAGCATAAGAATAAAGTGCTAACAAGCCCTAAAGATCCTACGGTCAATGTGAAGCCTCAAAGAGTTTAAGATGGACCCAATTTAACACTCAAGGCATTGTGTCCTCTTGACATGTGGAAAGTGGTGGGCCAGATCTAGGATTAAAGTAAAGATAAACTATGCTTAGGTTAGATTACATCCTACGGTGAGTGTTTTGCCTTAGAGTGGAGATGTAATTAGATTAATTCATCAAGTCATTTTTTCCTTGTGCCATGTGTACAAAGTGGGTACTGCTCGATAGTGAGAATAAATTAAAGACTATTCACATTAAATTTGATCATGTGGTGAGTGTTTTTCCTTAAAGCCAAAGATGTAAGATGTTTAGTTCTTAATGAATTGCACCTGAGTAACATGTGGAAATTGTGGGACTTGGCCAGACATAAAAATAAAATTAAAACAAAGGCAAGATTTTCTGATCCAATGACAGGCACTTGGCCTGGATGAAAGTTACAAGCTAAGATTAGCTTTCAAGGCATTGCACTTAGGTGACACGTAGCACTGCTGAGATAATGGGCCTTGGGTTTTAAAGGAAGTAAAAGAGGCTACAGGTTGAAGTTCATCTGACAGTCGGTGTTTTTTTCAATGATGAAGATGAGAGAAAGATAGCCCTTAAGGCATTGGGGATGAGTTTCATGTGTCCTATTTGGGAAGTGGGACCTTTATTATGTAAATTTTTAAAGAAGACGTAGTTTGAGCTAAGCTATTAATAGTAGAATAAATGGAAGAAATGATAGGAGGAGAAACATTAGAAATGTTGACTGAATATTTTAGGAAATAGAGGGAATGTTGGAAGAAGCATGAAGAATGAAGCATGGTAGGAGCATTTTTTTAAGTAGTATTGGGATATGAAAAAGGAACAATATGATAAGAGGGCATAGATGAACGAAAGGAAATACATCAAAGACTCAAAGGAAGAGAAGGAATAATAGGATTAGGGAGACTATCATGTGTGGGGTTATAATTTTGGATTGAAGTTGTGATAAGAGGTTGAACATTAGTGGAAATACTAGGAGTTGAAATAGAGATTGGAAAAGAAGTTTCAACACTTGTAGTATGGGGAACATAACCTAATTCTTAAGTAAATTCCACAAGAGGCTTAACATTTGAATTAGTAAGATGAGAAAATGTCATGCAAGAGGCTAATACCATGTTCATCATTATGAATGATTTTATTTAAACCTTCTACAATGGAAAGAGATTTAGGATAATGATTCTCTTGAGCTAACCAATATTTGAAATTTTTAAATTCACGAGTAAGATTTTTCACTTTGGTAGTATGAACTATTAATGCTTCATCTTCATCATGAGAAGAGTTATTATCCATGATAGGATTTGTTTCATTAGGATGCATGGTAGTTTCATCAAGATTGTAAGGAAAGAAGGGAGGTTTAGGATCAAAGGTTAGGATCAAAGGAACCTATGAATACTATACGTTGGAATGAAAGTGATAAATATCATACACAAAGGAATGAAAGGAATAAAAGATGTAAGGTAAAATTATAATGTAAAAAAGAGATTATCACAATACATACAAAGTAAATAATTTTATGAAAGAAGATTTAACACCAAATGGATCTATATTTAAATGCATACCATGTATCCAAAAAAAAAGGAGATCCAGATATGGGAATGCAAAATCTATCCATCCAAATCATGCAAGAGATAACCTAGGTATGTAAAGGAGATATAACACAAAATTAAAAAGTATGAAGCATGCAAGTGGGAGGTTCACCAAAAATGTATATGGGGTGAACCTAAAATCATGTAAAGGAAATCCAACACCAAGATCAAAAGAGGAGATGTAATATGTTGGGTTCACTAAAATGTATATGGTGAAATGGTGATCAATGGTAGACCACCAAGTAACACATATGCATTGAATGAACATAAATATTATCCTCAATGAAAATATAATTTGTACAACCTCAAATGATGCAAGGGCATAAATGAAAGATCTAACTAAGGGGATAATTTACAGTATTCTTGGTGATGTATGAAAGAAAATGATAAAAAGATGTAACATTTATGCTTAAAAGAAGACATAACAAAAAAGTCAAATAACATATATGATATAATATATTGAAGTAGATGCAAGATGTAGGAGTAATAATGTGTGTATCTAAAAATAGAAAAGGAAGAAGGTATTCAAATGTTAATTTTCTTTCACATAGAGTCCTGGAATATCTCAATACCTGAATCCATCAATCTGTGATGCGCAGCTCCAAAACCTATAACTCTTTGTACTATCTTAGAAATATGTCTAAAGTGGATCTACAAAAAATTAGAAATAGAAAGTGGATCTAGGTAGCTCTTCAGATTGTCTTTTCGGCTGTACAACTAGAATCTATACTCTAAATGTGAGGATATATGTTGGAGGTTTGACCTATACCCGATACAATTATTATTTGGAATAGAAAATCAATCTAGAAAGTTCTTCCAAATGGGTTCCCAGATCTCCAACTAAATCTACATCCCAAACCTGCACCTTGCTTGTCAAACCCTTGTGGATGGATCTAGTTTTTATATACCCACAAATATGAATGCTTTCTTGATTGAATGTTTAACTATAAAATGTATGAGGGTAAGTGCACCAATATTATGTGGAAAATAGTGGCCATCTACCCAAATAAAGAGAAAAACACCCTTAACATGATTGGGTTGATTTAAATTAAAATAACCCACTTACGCTTAGGTTTGGTAAATTACCATGCCCATAAAAATGGTAGTTAATGGGATTCAATTACAAGGTTGAGACATGGGAGCTTCATTTACCTCTATTTTCCTCCTTTGTCATGTGTTTTGTTCTTCTAGACAAGTTTTTCAACTTCCTTTTCATTAGGTTTACACATCATCAATTGAGTATTTGTAAAATTGTCCCATAATTTAACAGATCTCATAAGCTTTCTATCAATATAAATTTTATCTTATTTTTGGACAAACTTAACATATTAAACTTTAATTTTTTTACTAGTGTTTCTATAGTTCTCAGAGACATATGTGTACCAATTTCTTAATAACTTTTGATCTATTTGACAAAAATTTTAAAAAAATACATACTATTATTGTGAAATCTGTTTTATACACTTTAATAAAATAAATTGTATTTTTCAGTAATTTTGATGCAAGTTGTGTCTAGCGCATGAACAAACACTTGAATTTTTAGGATATTCTCACTTTAAAATATCATAAAAAATAATTACTCAACAAAAAATTACAAAAAAAATAGAACTTTCATATCTCACACTTATCTATCTTTCTACTAAAGGGTTTTGCAAAATATTAAATGTACCTATATATGTTTTGATGCGCACTCTAGACACTATCTTATATTTTCCTTAAAAAATTAAGTAATTTTCTTGTGCATAATGGATTTGACCCTCCTAATATTATCTATTTTTTATTTTTTTTAATTGAGAAACTATATATAAAGTACTACAATTCTTGTTCTTTGCACATATTCTAATTTTGAGTGCATGACTCTCAAATTTCTCTTCCAAGTTTAGGTTTAGCTAATTTTAGAGAAAAGTGGCGACTTATACCCCCTTTTTGTGCCACGCCATCTTGGGGCACTTACCCAGGATGTCTTCACCAATGCAATAGAACTACACTTGCCAGATAATAGATGTATGTATGCTCTATATGCTTGAATGGAGAATGAATGAAATGAATAAAGGATATGTATCCTCTTGCTCAATTGGTAATTCCTCCACTACTCCATCATGAGAGAGATATTTACACAATAGCCTTCAAATCTTAGAGCCAAATGCTTGCTTTCTTGAAATCACCTTGAGCTTGAATTCTTGCACATATGTCTATAATGGATGTTATATTTCATGGATCATAGGTTGTAATAGAAAATGGATGGAAAAATGAAGGAAAGATTCCTCCCTTTATAGATATTTTGAGGTTCAATTTTACGGCGTCCAACCTCACTAGGCGGGAAAATGAAATAATGTGCATTGAGCCTAAAACCCACCAAACATAAACCAAAAAGGTATGGGTAAAAATTGTTTTGACCTATACTTGGAATAGGTAGAACTAGGTTTGACCTATACTCAAAAGGGTAAATTTCATGGTACTATTTGTGGGGGCCAATAAGTATTAAGGGGATTAGGGAAAAATGAAGAGAAAACTGTGAAAATCAATCATAAGTGCATCCAAAATTGAGGAGATCACTAAAATGAGGCCTAAATAGCTCCTAGATCTTCTAAAATAATGGGTGTTAAATTTTTATATCTTTACCATGAGAGAGAGAGATACCCATCTTACTCTCCTTTCTACCCCTCCACCTTCCTACCTCTCTCTTTCCCTGTCTCTTACTCTCTCCTCTCTTCAATCGTATCCCTCCCACTCTATCTTGCCCCAATCTCACTCTATTTCCTCTATCTATTTTCCCTCTATTTAACCCTCTTTCCTCCCTCTTCTTATTTTTTCTTATACCTTACCCCTTCTCCCATTCCTCCTCTCATAGGCCCCCCTTTCTCAATCTTTTCCTCTCTACCCCATCCCCTCCCTCACTCAAGATTTTCACTCTCCCTCTCCTTCTCTCTTCCAATTATATAATGAAGTAGATCTTCAAGTGGTCTACAATAAGTTTGTTCAGAGCATTTATGAAATGTATTTTGCATGCTTTCAAAATTTGAATGACCAAAGAAGTTTTCCTCATAAAAAAAATTATGAAACTGAGGATAAATACATTAAGTGGAAAAAAATTTAAAGAATGGTTGAGGAGGGATGACACAATGTGTTACCAGCCATCCTATGTATAAGATGGTGTATTAGCAATAAATATCTAAAAAATATAAAGTAAATTTAACTAGATATAATGAGAGATTGAATTCTAATCCTAAAACTCTAAACTAAATTCAACCATAACAATAACACGACATGTTATAAACTAATCCAATGTGCATAAAATTAGACAACATGACTTATATGTATGACTGAGTAGATAAATAAAACATTTTTTGGCTATGATTAAAACCTTTCAAGGTGGCACAATGTCATGTTAAATTCTTGGGTGGGCCAATACATAATATTTTTCCTATAGTGGAATTTTACAATGGTTAAAAGGAATGTTTCTGAACTGATGAATTTTTTGTCATTTCACATTTTCTTCTTTTAGCTTTCCCGAGTTAAGTGCAAAATGGTGAAATATGTCAACATTTAATGTTTTCTTCTTTTGGCTCGTCAAAGTGTAGTGTAAACCCTCATGGTAAAAAATTCAATGCCACATTAGCAGGGTGGGGTAGCATGTTGTGTTTGTCGATTCAAAATTTTGATAACACAACTTGTTAGTAACAATTCTAGAAACCCGACAACTTATTTTATGTTCAATGGATTAGTCGGTAACACACCATGTTATGGCATTAGGTTTTGATTCCCCTATATTGTATCATCAAATACCATAAAATTATATTGATTATAGACCATTTTCAAGGATGACATAGACTAACTCCATGTCTTTTATATCTTCAAATGATGTGCCTAAAATTATTAGTGATTTTCGATTTTCATTTCTTTGTTACTTTCAACCAATGTTTGAAAATGTTTTGAAAGGCTCTCTGTAATTGTTTGTACTAAAAAACAAAAAAAAATACCTTCATTCAAATCCACTTAACCTCTATTTGAAGGTACTTTCATTTTAATTACAATTTTACTTTTTTTTTTGTGGGGCACATGCCTCTATTAGTTGAAGAGGAAGGTTTTGAAATTCAATAATTTTCTTAAGATATCATATGTTGAATAACATACCATAGCATATATATCCTAAACACTAGTCCTAATCCTCAAACCTAAACCTTGATTTTGACCCTAAACCCTAACCCTAACAATAATAATAAATATGATGTAAACCCTAGCCCAAACCTCTCTATATATCTAATATCATTATTGGTAACAATATGTGTTTGTAATAAATCCACACAATGGTTCATAACATGATGTTTTCACAATAAATCCAGATAGTGGTTCATAACATGATGTGTTGGCACAAATAAAAACCCTCGGATATTGTACAATATCTTGTCATGGTGGAGGGTCAAGATATAAATTTTATTCTCTCACAAGTTAATCTAGGTAGTGTTTCTAACATTTTAAAATAAAATGACATAATTTTTTTGGAACTTTTTTACGGTCAATAAGTTATGTTATCTTCCCTAGTGCGATAATGCATCATGTTTTCCCAATGTTGCACTTGTGAAAGGGAAATATAGATGACATGTAACTGATTAAATGTTTCAAGATGTTAATTTGATGATCATGCAAGGCATTAAATCAGTTAATGTATTGTATTTTCATTGATGGTAACTTGATATAATCTGTATGGTCATGGAAATACTGCCAAAGACTTCAAAGAACCAATGAATCAAAGGCTATGCTATCAGTAATGCATATAATTCAAGTATTCACTACGTGACTATATTAAACTGATGGAGTGAACGTCAATGGTCATAGTAAAAGCGAAGAGTCATAGTATTACCTGATGAGCCAATACACAGCATTATCGATGAGCAAAGTTATAGTGTTGACCAACGAGAAAAAAATAGAGTAACCCGGCGGAAAGATTTTCAGTGTTTCCCGACAAAAAAGACAAGGATGGAGATCCTAATGACAATTGAAGTCACACCAACAAAATAGTCAGTTATCACCGATGACTAACTAAAGTGTTGATTGACAGAATAGAGAGTTCAGAAATGAAAAAATGCTTAGTTTTCAAGAGCTATAAATAGATTAAACAAATACTTATCATTTTTGTAATCATCTAGATAATGCTGGAGAAAAATAATTGATTTAAAGTTGAATTGTCTAGTTGGCAAGAAGATCTCTTTGAGATAAAATAGGAGTTTTCTTTAAATATATTGGTGAGAACTGCGGAACAAGCCAAGAATCAAGAAAGCCAAGAAAAGGTAAATCATTTCTATATAGAGACAAACCCAATTCATTATGAATTGGTGTGTGGAGTGAAAATGAGAAGAGGAAAGATGCAAGAGAAAATCTGAAGGAGAAGAAAGTCTTAATTCAGTCCTGATCAACAAGCTGAGGAAAGAGCTAGATTCTGCAGACATCAACAGATAGTGAGAAAAAATCATAGAGAAGAATAGTGTGGATCAAAGGTATAAGTGATTATATTGATCAGAGAGGTAACTGACATACAATAGATCTGAAAATATGCAATTGAGTTGTATGTATGAACAGATTATTAATATTTCTATTTAACCATTGAATCATCAAGTCTCTTAACTGAGCAGGACTTAAAAGTCTTTTACAACTGAGATACATCCCAAGGAGTATCAACAATCTTGACCATAAAAGTAGCATTGGATATGCCCGATACCTATTCATAGGCCAAGTGAGTGTTTGATCAAGGATGGTAGCATTAGATGCCAGAACTAGGTGATAAACTATTTTTAAATCCTCTAACAAGGTCACACCTAACAATGTGTTTGTAACATTTAATAGGGTTGGTTCCTAACAGAGCTCACTTCAGAAGAGTCAAAATTTGGTGTACCGGTCCCAATGGTTTTTCCGTTAACAGGGTTTCCATGTTAAAACTCCATGTCTTATGTGTTTATGTTTTATTAATTTACTGTTTTACATTTCACATATGCAATTTTGGATTTATCAGTATACTCTGTATATTTACTATGTTTCATTAAATGGTTAACTTCTTATCGATAATAATATAGAAGAGAAATTTACAAAGCAATCTGACAAGTAGAAAATTGATTAAAGTATTTCAAGGAATTCATCTTGTAGGATAGATGATAACTTGAGACATAATTAGTGGTTATAAGTTTTAAGGGTTGATTTAAGGATTAAGTTTGAGGCCACTGATTCATCCCCCCCTCTCAGTTATTACTAATAATTGGTATCAGAGCTTGTGTGCTTAGAAGGAAGGTTTCAAGACCTAAGTCAAAGATCACAAGATGAACAGACGAGATGTACCCAAGTTGAAAAAAGATAAATTTACTTAATGGCAGAGCATAATAAGACTCCACTTATCAGGTATTGGTAATGATGTTACTCAATACTTAGATGTTGAATATGTGTTGCCCACAGGAGCACCAAAAATTTAACAATTGAGAGAGAAGCATGAGCACAATTGCATGATGATAGAGCTTTCTTCCTCACACTCTGATGCTGAATTTGAAGATGTCAAAACCTATAAGAATACAAAGCAGATGTGGAAAAAATTGATTCTTGTACATGGTGGTGACAAAAAAATTTTGAGATCCAAGGCAGAAATCCTTAGAGGAAAGTTCAATGATCTCAAAATGAAAGAAGGTGAAAACATCACACATTACAACACAAGAATCAAAGAGGTAGTCAATTCTATCCAAGGAGTTGGAGGCGTACTAGAAGAAGATACAGTGGTAAGTAAAATTCAAAGAACCTTACTGCCTACTTATGCTATTAGAGTATCTTCCATTCAAGAAATGAGAGCAGTAGAAAATAACAATGTTACTCTAGAAAGTTTGATTGGAAGTCTGATTTCATTTGAGATGAATAACTTTAATAATAGTGTCTTACCAAACATAGAGTCTGCATTCAAAACTTCTATGAGAATAATTAATTCAAGTCATAAACACACTATGAGAAAAGATAGTGATAGTGAAAGTGAGGAAGATGATCTTGATGAAATTTAAGCACTTATGGCTAGAAGAATGCAAAGAGGCAAAGGTAAATACAAAGGTAAATTACCACTTGTTTGTTTTAATTGTAAATAAATTGGACACTTTTCTTCAAGATGTCCTAATAGAAGAAAAGATGAAAGAAGTAATGATAGATCATTTGAAAAGAAGTTTGACAAAGGTGATTACAAAAGCTACCAAAAATCAGAAAGAAGAGATACCCAAGACTAAAAGGACAAAGGAAAGAAGGCCAGTTACCTAGCAAAATGCAAAGATGATGACACTGACACCAAATTAGAGGAAGACATCAAGATGGTGTTTGTGGCAGTAAAAGATGAGTCAGATGATGATGAAGGAAGGTATGCAGACACTACACTCATATCTAAAGTTAGTAAAAATGATGTCTGGATCATAGATAGTGGTTGCACTCACCATATGACCGGTGATAAGAAATTTTTTGAGACTTTTGAATACTATAAAGGTGGTTCAGTAAGAATGGGTAATGAAAGACCTTGTCCAGTTGAAGGTAGAGTAACCATAATGTTGAATAACTAGATTAAATCTGAAAATGCTTATTGGGTAAATGGATTGAATTATAATCTATTGAGTGTTTCTCAGTTGAAGAATTCAGGTCACAGAGTAGCATTTGAAAATAAGAAGGCAAAGATATTCAATAAATCAAGAAATCTGATTGGTACCGATGAGAAGACAAAAGGTAACTTATTCTATCTGAATGATACTGACACTACTTGTTTGATTTCTACAAATGAAGACATATGGTTGTGGCACAAAATATTGTGTCATGTGGACTTTGAAAAAATGATAAAGATTAGAAAAAAGATAAATGTCAGAGGCTTACTGACGATGACCAATCCTGACAACATCATGTGTAAGAATTGTCAAAAAGGTAAGATGACAAACTCTAGTTTCAAAAGAAAAACCCATACATCTGATGCCATTCTAGAATTAGTATATACTGATTTATGTGGACCTATGAGGACAAAGAGTTATTATGGAGATATATATTTTATTCTCTTTGTTGATGATTACTCTAGAATGATGACAATCATGTTACTAAAAGATAAATTAGAAGCATTTAAGATGTTTAAATGGTATAAGGAAATGGTTGAGAAACAAAGTGGTAAAGAATTGAAATGCTTAAGTTTAGATAGAGAAGGGGAATTTATTTCAAATAAATTCACTAACTTTTTTAATGAGCATGGAATCAGAAGACAGGTCTCTACACCAAGAACACCACAAAAAAATGGAATTGTTGAAAGAAGGAATAGATCCATAGTTGATTGTGCAAGGAAACTGATGATAAAGAAAGGAATCACCCAAATCTTCTAGAGAGAAGCTATCAATATTGTTGTTTACACATTGAACATAGTACAATTGAAGAAAGACACCAAAAAGACACCTAATGAGCTTTGGTATGGATACACACCCAATGTAAGTTATTTCAAAATTTTTGATAGTTAGTGTTATATCTTAAAAGATGATAGAAATGGAAAACTTGAATCTAAGAGTGATGAAGAAATATTTCTAGGGTATTCTACCAAGAGCAAGGCTTATAAATGTCTAAATAAAGCCTCTAACAAAATTATTGAATGTGCAAATGTAAATATAGATGAATTTGCAGAGAAGAATGAAAAGGAAAACACTCTAGACAGAGGACTACAATAGGTCTACTTACAATGAGGAACCTGACACTCTACCTGACCAACAATGTAGAGCTCCCGATAAATAGATCATTGCACCCGAGCATCTGGCTACAAATACCGATGATCAGAATATTGCTCAAGATAATGCACAAAGTGATGGAGAACAAAATAAAGAACAAAATGATGATCAAGCTGATAGACAAAGAGCTGAACCTATGCTTGTGAGATATGTCAGAAGGAACCATCCACAAAACTAGATCATAGGAGATAAAAAGGCTGGTATGGGAACCAGAAGTAAGTTTCTAAATACAAGATCTCTTATTTGTGATTATGAGCCCAAATCTGTCAATGCTACACTAGATAATGATGAATGGATAAGTGTTATGAATGAAGAGATTGAAAAGATAGAGAAAAATAAGATATAGACACTTGTACCAAGACTAGATGACAAGAATATCATTGGTACAAAATGGATATTCAGGAATAAATTGAATGAGAATGGAGAAGTCACCAAAAATAAAGCAAGACTAGTATGTAAGGGGTATGCACAAGAAGAAGGGATTGACTATGGAGAGACCTTTGCACCCATTGCTAGGCTAGAAGGAGTGAAAATTTTACTTGCTTATGCTACATGTAAAAGATTCAAGGTATATCAAATGGATGTCAAGTCTGCATTCCTAAATGGAATACTTGTAGAAGAGGTATACATTGAACAATCAGAAGGGTTTGTTGACCTAGACAAGAGGTACATGGTATGTAGACTACACGAAGCCCTGTATGGATTGAAACAAGAACCCTAAGGCTAGTATGAAAGACTTCATTCCTATCTTATAAGTATTGGATTTTTTAGGAATAGTGAAGATAGTAATCTTTATTTGAAGGAATATACTAATGCTAACATTTTAATTGCTAAGATATTTGTTGATGACATCATATTAGGAGGCAATGATATGCTATGTAAATCATTTGAAAATTAAATGAGTAAAGAGTTTGAGATGTCTATGTTTGGAGAGATCAAGTTCTTTCTTGGTCTGCAGATCATGCAACAAGATGAATGTATTTTCATTACACAATCCAAGTACATCAAAGAAGTACTAAAAATATTCAAGATGGAAGAATGCAAACCAGTTGGAACAGCGATGGCAACTGGATGTAAGTTGAAAAAGGAAGACAAGTCATCAAAGGTAAATCAAACTCTGTACAGATCAATGATTGGAAAACTCATTTATGTTGTACACGCTAGACCAGATATTGCACCTACAGTAGGTATAGTTGCAAGATTTTATGCTAATCCTAGAGAATCACATATGACTATTGTGAAAAGAATACTAAGACATCTGAAGAATATCGAGGAATATGGCTTATGGTATACAAGAGAAGGAAAATTTGAACTTAAGGTCTTTACCAACGCTGATTGGGTTGGGAATATTGATGACCGGAAGAGCACAACTGGAGGATCATTCTTTATGGGTGATAGACGTGTCACATGAATCAGCAAGAAGAAAGGATGCAACTCTCAGTCTACTATAGAAGCAGAGTATGTTGTTGCTACTGTAAAATACTCAAATATTGCATGGATCAAACAATTACTAGAAGGTATGCATATGAAAATTTTAGAACCAATAATTATCTACTGTGATAATACAAGTGCAAGAAATGTTTCCAAGAATCCAGTCATGCATGCTAAAACAAAGCACATTTTCATCAAGTATCATTATTTGAGAGAACAAGTTCAGGCAAAGGAGGTGATACTTAAGTATGTGCAATCAAAGGAACAATTGGCCAATATCTTCACCAAGCCATTACCCAAGGATGCATTTGAGTACTTGAGAAAGAGACTAGGGGTCAGACCCATGTCTCTTGGTCAGTAAGTTGACTAGAAGGCTGCATCATCCTACATATTATCTAAATATCATTCATGTTGATGCAAGCAGAGAAATGGATTTCAAAGATACATCTATACACAGCAAGGTATTTATCTACTCTGAGCACCAGAGTTATTACCAATGGATTGGGAAATTCAAGGAATATATTATGGATAGAAAGGATCCACTTGAAACTATTGTCAAATATTTATTTGAAAATATTTTTTTTTGGCATTGCTGTTAAAGGGAGAGAGATATCTCATTATCATACAAAGATTATATCCATTATCAACTCAGGGAGAGATCATATCCATAAAAGTATCCAAAGGGAGAATGTAACAAGAAAGGGAGAGTACACACAAAGGAAGAGAATCGCTAACAAAAGACATCACTAGAAAGGAGAATAGTCAAAGGGAGAGAGTTTGACACAGAAGGAGAACACATCACATCAGAGAAAGAAAGCTGCAAGAATCAAATCAAAGCTATTTGAGCTTACCGATAGCTAGAAATTTGTATGAGTTACATTAGGAAAGCATGATTAAACTATATATTTCATATTGTATTAGTAATAGTATAGTATGATAATGTGGTAAGTTTCCATCAATGTCAAAGGTAGAGATTGATGACATGTAATTGATTAAATGTTTGAAGATGTTAAGTTGATGATCATGCAAGGCATTAAATCAGTTAATGTATTATATTGTCATTAATGTAAACTTGATATAATCTATATGGTCATGGAAATACTTCCAAAGACTTCAAAGAACCAATGAATCATAGGTTATGCTATTAGTAATGCATATAATTCAAGTATTCACTAAGTGACTTTATACACCGACAGAGTGCACACCAATGGTCAGAGTAAAAGAGTAGAGTCACAGTGTTACCCAATGAGCCAATACACAACATTACTGATGAGGAAAGTTGTAGTGTTGATCGACGAGAAAAACATAGAGTAACCTAACGGAAAGAATTTTAGTGTTTCCCAACGAAAAAGACAAGGATAGAGATCCCAATGACAACTGAAGTCACACTGATGTAACAGTCAGTTCTCACCAATGACTAATTGAAGTGTCGACTGAAAAAATAGAGAGTTCAGAAATGACAAAATGCTTATCTATAAAGAGCTATAAATAGACTAAACGGATACTCATCATTGTTTTAATCATCCAGATAAAGCCGAAGATAAGTAATTGATTTAAAGCGTATTTGTCTAGTTGGAAAGAAGATCTCTTTGAGATAAAACATGAGTTTTCTTTAATCTATTAGCGAGAATTGTGGAACACACCAAGAATCAAGAAAGCCAAGAAAAGGTAAATCATGTCTATATATATACTAAACCAATTCATTATGAATTGGTGTGTGGGGTGAAAATGAGAAGAGGAAAGATGCAAGAGAAAATATGAAGGAGAAGAAAGTCTTCATTCATTCCTGATCAACAAGTGGAGGAACGAGATAGATTCTTCAGACATCGATGGACAGTGAGACAACATCACAGAGAAGAAAAGTTAGGAGAAAAGGTATAAGTGATTATATGGATCAGAGAGGTAATGCACTTACAATAGATCTAAAAATCTGCAATTGAGTTGTATGTATGAATAGATCATTAGTGTTTTAGTTTAACCATTGAAGCATCAAGACTCTTAACCAAGAAGGACTTAAAAGTCTTTTACAATTGAGATACATCCCAAGGAGTATCAAAAATTTTGATCATAAAAGTAGCATTGGATATGCCCGATACCTATTGACAGGCCAAGTGAGTGTTTGATCGAGGATGGTAGCATTAGATGCCAGATACTAGGTGACAAACTATTTTTAAATCCTCTAACAAGTTCACACCTAACAGTGTGTTTGTAACCGTTAACAGGATTGGCTCCTAACAAAGCTCACTTTATAAGAGTGAAAATTTGGGGTACCGGTCCCAGTGGTTTTTCCGTTTACAAGATTTCAACGTTAAAAATCCATGTGTTATGTGTTTATGTTTTATTACTTTACTATTTTACATTTCACATATGTAATTCTATATTTATCGGTATACTTTGCATATTTACTGTGTTTCGGTAAATAGTTAACTGCTTATTGGTAATCAAATAGAAGAGAAATTTACAAAGCTATTCGACAAGTAGAAAATTGAATAAAGTATTTCAAGGCATTCATCTTGTACGACTTAAGATAACTTGAGACATAATTAGTGGTTATAAGTTTTAAGGGTTGATTTAGGGATTAAGTTTGAGGCCACTAATTCACCACCCACCCCCCTACTCTCAGTTATTACTAACAAAGACAAGCATCTTTTCCAAATGGTGACATATTTTACCATTTTGCACTTAACTCCAACAACAAGGATGAGGGAAATGTAAAATGGCGACATATTTTTCTACTTTCAAAAGGTTCATTTTAACCCTTGTGGCATTGAAACGTTGGGAAAACATGACATGTTCACACACTAGGAAGATAACATGACATGTTGGCCCTGACAAATTTTTAGCTCATGATGATGATATCTCAGATTGGTTATCTATGATGGTCTTAATGGTGGAAAAAATAGCCAATAGTTTCCAACATGTGTAATGAGTATAGAAAACACACATTGTTAATATTAGTTGTAATTATGCATTGGTAATAATACTTGCATACCATTTTTGGAATATGGGGATTGAATGTAGGGGTTTCCATTTCTCATTGCGAACTCAAACATTACAAATATCTATAGATATGCGATGGAATATAGTATATGGAAATTTTAATAGAGTTTCATAACATAACATGTTGGAAACTAATCTAATGCGTATAAAATTTGATAAAATGATGTATGCATGTGTGGTTGGTTAGTTACAAGACACTTATCAGGACTACAATCACAAATTATTTATATAAATGAGAGAAAAATGAGCATACTAAACTATACATGGTGGCTCATAGAAGTATTTTTACCATAATCTAATAATATGAAGCTAAAATAATGTATGATGAATTAGGAGTTTTCTTATTTTTTAATTAATTAATTAATAGTTGGTAAAATGTTACTTTCCTATGCATTTCATGTCTCCTTATATAAATTTTCTCTTTTATCAAATTATAAATTTCTTTTAGCCTTATATTATTGGATTCTTCTTTCATTTCCTAATACACATTATAATTGGATGCTATGTCTTATCATAATGACAAGAATAAACTATGAAAGGTTAACAAACGTGATTCACCTATTTGCATTATATTTAAAATAGGGTTTAGGGTTTATATATATATACAGAGAGAGAGAGAGAGAGAGAGAGAGAGAGAGAGAGAGAGAGAGAGAGAGGTTGTAGGGTTTTTGTCTTAGCATTTAGGTTTTGGAGTTTACAACAAGGGTGAAAGAAGTAGGGGGTGGAAGATGGGAGTGTGAGGGTGAGAGGGAGATAGGGGAGATAGGTTGGGAAGAGGGAGAGAATTCTAAGGGGGAGATATTGAGTGAGGGGGAATGAGAGAGGCCTCTTACACTCTCCATATCTCACGTCCACCTGCCTGCCTCTCACTAGTACATTCTGGAAAATATGTGACTATGTGACTAAAAAATTTAGTCACACCACTAAATGTTTTGGTCACGTAAAAAAAATTGATTATATTATACTAATTTACAAGGATATATGACTAAATAAGTGGTTAATTTAGTTACCACGTAAAATCACAATGTCAACAAAAGAAAAGTGACTAAATAACTAGCATATAAACTACCAAATAAATGACTAAATAAAAGTGAGTAGATAAAGTACTAAATAAATGACTAAATAAGCTACTAATTAAATGAATAAATAAACTACCAAATAAATGAATAAATAGTTAGTCACTAATAATCTCATTTCACTAGTCACGCTTGTTTTCCAATAGGCTTTATATTACATGAGAAATCCATCTACACCTGTCTCATGTTAGAAATCTGACTTTCAAGTGATTTGATCAAAATGGATTGATAAACACCATTAATTTAGAGATATTATAATCAGAATCAAAAGGTATAGTTAATAGAATCAAACAAATTTTTCAATTATGGTTTATTGTGACAAGTTGAATTTTAAGTACTTCCCTTGCAAAATAGGGCTAATTCATGTACACCTAAAATGGAGGATAGTTAATATAATAAACAAGATTTTTCCAAATTAAATTAAGTACACCTCTAGGTTTGAAGATTATACCATGTTATAATGGTCCAATTAATTAAATGTGTAGGGTATCTGAATCAGTGAGTTGTTTGAAGACTAGTATGGTTAATTTAGGAAGTTTAGGATTTTTAAACCCAAAATAATGTTGGGAGGGCTAGTAGACCTTGATTTATTATTTGAAGGAAGAAGTAAAGTTAATGTTTTGAAGCAAACTATAAGTATCATTATTCTATATATTTCTAGATTCAACTGTGTCAAATTTTTCAATTAGTATTATCTTATAATATAAATAAAGACAAAAATATTTGAGAACTAGTTTTACACATCACCTAAAATATATTATTTATTATACTACATAATAAATACTAAAAAATATAAATTAAATAATTAAGAATAATAATCAATTAATTAAAAATTAAAATTAAATGATCATTTTTAATTTATTAAATAATTTATAATATTGACAGGTGATCATGGAAAGTTTGGATGGATAAACCAAAATCTAGTCTAAAATTTCATAGAACTCATTGTTTGTGCACATGAATGTGCTTAACACCAAGATGAACATTTTGATTCCAAAATCATTTGACCGGATCAACATAACTCACAGGAAAAGTTGTTCGCACACCTGAATGTCGTTGCCTCCAAGATGAATGTGATTTATACCCTTGCCTTTGCCATAAACCTCTGCTACTATTAGATTTGGATTTGATCAAAGGTAAACAACATGCTCTATTTCCCTAGCACAAGTAACAAAAAAATTTATTCTTTATCATTATAATAATCATAAGCTATTTGGTGATTTACAATTGATGCTCCTCCACCACAATGAAAATAATAGAAAAGATAAAAATTGCATGCAATCACTTTGGATAAGGGTCTCTTCAACGTATTGCTAGGTACAAAGAAAATTTTATTTTCCTATTTATTTTTTTTGGGTTTCCAATTAGCTCTTTTATTCTCTTCTTTACAAAATCAATCTTATTTTTTTTAATCGGGAAGGCTTGCTTTTACATATTTGATCTTAGTTTTGATCTTTCTCTGAAGGAGCAGAAAAATTAGCTAATGTTTTGATATCTGATAGATAATGAGAACTTTGAGAATGAAAATTTGCAACATCACCTTCAACAACATCACCAAGTAAAGCGTCTATATCCTTTGAGGATATTAAGGATATTCTATCTTTTAAAGCTCCATCTATAAATCAACCCTTGCTAGTCGCATCAAACACTCGATACTTAGCCAATGTGCATTTAACAGAACCCAAGGTATCTTTCCTTGTAACTTTGTTTCCTGCACTCTTAGCACTATATGCATTAGTTCCTTGTTCCATGTGCCTACTATATGGTAATTCCACTAGCTTGTTCATGGCAATAATTTCACAATTTATTTCTTCATCTTTCTAACTTTTTGACATAATATGCATCTACTTCAATACAATATTACTCTATGATGTAGAATGTTTTGCAAAACCATTCATTCTTCTTGGATCATGATGACCCAATCAATATCTTTCAACATATTCTTGTTCAAAATGACTCAAAAACTCTATTGTGAAAAAAAGAATCAAGGCAACTTATGCTTACTGGAAACATAAATCATAAAGAAATTGATTAGAGAATTCACCTATTTGAAAACCTTCAAAATTAGGGGACTTGATCATTAATATTGAGGTAAGAGTTTACAAAATTTGATAATACTCAAGAGTTTTCATTTTCAAAAAATGTTTATTCTTATGAGTATCAATCGGGGGGGCTTACAATGAAAAATGTCGTCAATTATATAGAAATGGACTAGAACTAAATACCTCTGACATGCCCCTCCATTAAAAATTATAAAAATAAATAAATTATTTTAATAGGAAAAAATTAATGTTGAACATATGAGTAACATATTCCTCATCATTGTAAGAATCCATGTGTTCTACTAAAACCTCCATTGTAAACTCTTGTTGGCACATTTAGTCATTTATCATCAACATATGAGTACATCAAGTTGGTGAGCACATTGGAACACATTACAACATTATGCACAAATATGATTTCAAAATTGAAGAGGGCATGATATATAGATTTGAAGTAATATTTTGGGTGGCTTCAAGTTGACAATATGATTTATCATGTAAATATTCCACATTTAAAAATGATGCGCATTCTTCTCCATGTGTTTTTTTTACAGAAGATAACTTTTTTTAAATGACCAAATTGTCAGCATCGTTCCCTCTTGTACTAATATGGCATCTTTGATATAGGGAATGCACAATTGTTTTTGTGAAATACTTTAGAAAATTCATGCCAAATACAACTTACAGGTGAATATTTGGATTCAACAATCTTTACTAGCATTTTCTCTGACATACATGGATGAGAAATGTAAAAGTATAAACAAGGTTGTGAACTATTTGACTGAAGTGATTGTCAAGGAATGCCATTTATTGTATGCTATGATGACATAATCATAGAGAATGATTTTGGTAGGAGGGATTTGATTTTTTTAAACAAATGTGACTCACAGGAATAATACAAGAAACCCTTACAAGGATTGGTGTCTTAGTATTGTTCTTGTTTGGTCCCCTATCTCTTATACTATGTAATTTTGTTTCCTCATCTCAAATCATCATTCTTTTCCCATGGGGTTTTCCACCCTCCATCTCCATATGGAATACATTACCACTACTATAATATAAAATAAATGTATGCAATATATTCAGTTATCCATATAGGCAAAGTTGTGTGAGAATTTCAATGCATAAATAGAAATGAAAATTTCTAGATAAGAGCTTACTTTTATTCCAAGACATAGTAACAATTGTTTTCTATACCTATTCAAAGACTCTTGATCTTATCCTTATCTGTGCCAGAATAAGGTGATTACATTTTCACCTTCCCCATCAAAATCTCAATCATAGTGTTGTCCTTATGCCAGTTAATTCTACTAAATTTTACTTTTAATTCTATTACCCTCATCATAGTTATTAACATTTTTTACTCTCATGGATAGGTATTGAAGTATGTCTTTCATGGGTGATCAAGCTTGTTTGTATAGGACTTGGAGAATTTTGAAAAGGCTGTCAAGGAATTTAGAGTTTTTTGTATAAAATTTAAAGTTAGCAAGACCCTATGTGCAAATTCAGAGGTAATTCAGAACCAAAACATGCATATTTCATTCTGATTAAGTAAATATCAAATAAATGTAAGATACATCTTAGGAAAACCCATTATATCCTCTTCTTTCTGTTACGGTATCTACTAAAATGGACTACTTTCAAAAATGATTTGGAATCTCTATTTTATGATTTATGTTTTTTTCTTTAAATACGAAAACTAAATTAATACTCGAATTCATAACATTAGAGATGGATCAACATCAAAAGTTGACTATAGATCAATATCATGCATATGATGAGAGAGTGTCTTATGAGGGGGACATTGGAAAATATCCATGTCCATGTAAATAATGTCTTGGTGGAAAGGTGAAAAAAAATGAATTTGATTTATCTACATATGATAATATATGGGCATAGTGGCATAAGTTTTTGGGCTTATAATTTTTATGAAGATATGATAGAATTGTTGATATAGAGAGATGAAGAGGTAACAAACATAGACAAAGTGGCACCAAACATAGATGAAGTGGAAAAAATATTTGATGAAGGGTTTGAAGTTGATAGAATGTTTGACAAGGGTCTAAATTATGTCTGGGCCAAATCAATGGAGGTTTCTTTAAAGCTCGTGTATGCTAATAGAAAGTTAAGTAATTTGACAACCCTTAAAATTCTTAAATTGCAAGTGGTGCATGGTTGGAAAAATGAGAGTGTAGATTATTTATTGGCATTATTAAGTTCATTGCTAACAGTTGACTCCACATTTCCAACAAAATGAATTCAATGTAAAAATCTGATCAGAAAGCTCAACTTGGCATATGAAAACTTCCACACATGTGTGAATGGTTGTGTATTATTTTGTAAAGGTCTTGCATATGAGAGTGAATGTTCAAAATTTCATGAAAAGTGGTATAAACAAGGTTTGAAATAAATTATTGTTCCTAAGAAATTTCTTCGCCACTTTCTGATAATCCGATGATTACTCAGAATGTATAGGTGTAAAGACATTATTGAACTTATGCATTGGCATGCCCAAAATAAGAGCATTGATGGAAAAAAACGACCTGTGCAAGATTCTAAGACATGGATAAAATTTGATAACAAATTTCCAATTTTTTCACAATATCCTCATTATATAAGGTTGCGTTTGGCTCTAGACGCGATTAACCCATTATCAAATCACAGTACGAAATGGAAACTTGGCTAGTGTTTCTAATAAATAATAACTTTCATCCATGGTTAGTGATAGGAAGATACTTGTTATCCCTCTTGAGTTTTCTTAAAATCCTATAGGTCACTCCTAGGACCCCTTAGGGCTTCCTCAATCCACCCTCTACTACTTGGAAAGATCCACCTCATTCCTCTACCAAGAATCTACCCACCTTGCTAGGTTCTCCATTTTGTCCTCCACAAGAACTTTCCACATTTACACCTTGCAAGCCCTCACCATTGGTTTTAGTTGTAGGAGGTCAAGGGCTTCATTTCACTACAAGGATGACTGCAAGACAGGGTCTCAATTTTCCAAGGGCATTCATTTCCCAATCGAGCACTAGTTTCCTAGGATTTAGGCCTTGTAGCCTTTTTCCTAGTTAGGCCTCCTTGAATCTAGGAGATCACTATTTCATCCATAAAATTACAAAGGACCCCCAGAAAGGTTTTGGCATTTCACAAGTATGGAAAAAACCCACCAAGATTTTCTAGGTCTCAAGGTTCAACTCTGTCCGTACACCCTGTTTCTGAAATAGGGCTTCTTCCTTTTTTTTAGGCCTATTTTGTGTATTTGGCTTCAAAACTTGTTAAGATGAGTTCTTGGACAACCCTCTTTGTTCTGGAGTACCTGTACAACATCATAAATCACATCCATGGCCTTCTTGGCTCATGAAAACAACCTCCTACAATTTTACACTATCTTCTATTTGATCTTCGTAACTAGGCTTCGCATTTAGCTCGCCTAGGGCAAGATCTTAAAAATCATTGCATGCACCTTCAGAGCTCCTCCTTCCAAATTATTTAATATCCATGGACCTAGTCTCCATCCCCAAGTGGCCGTATAGAACCAATGGTGGGAAGTGGAGTTAGGTCCACATCTTTGCTTCTCAGTCAGAACTGGACAACAGACTGTCTCAGACAAAAGAATTTACAAAAATCAAAAGGAAATTAATTACAAGACTAACTATCTACTAAATACACCTTAAAACATTCCCAAAAATGGCTTCACCAGATCACAGTTATCAATATAATCCAAATACAACAAGAAAACACCAAAAATCCTCAAATCTATTATACTGTCATTCAACAACTCTTGGCTCCAGATTACAAAATCCGTACAATCAATTCCCTCTGCCAAAATTAGGGGTTTTTTCTCCTTATATCCCCTCAACACACATGTTCCACCCCTTGGATGGTTTCAAAAACACTTAAAACCTTGAAACCCTCTAAGACAACAAAATGTTGTCAACAACTTTTAAGCGTTGCTAATGTTGCATAGCAACATTTTTTCATCTTTTACATATTTCCCCTTTAGAGAGTTTTACTACTATCCTGACCTAACTTAACCTTAGTTAGACCTCTTAGGGTATCATAGGACCCTAAATACATGAAAACCATAAACTTTTCACTTGATCACATCATCAAGTACAAGCCATTAATGAGCCAAAAATGAGCTATTTGAACCTACCAGAAACACAAATTGCAAGCTAACTTACCATACTTGGTCTACATGACCTTATATATTTACAATTCCCTTTAGGAGGGTCTTCAACACCCTCACATACCCAAAATGACATGAGAACCACTATTCCAACTGGCTTCTCAAGGGTGCTCTTGCACCATACTACCAAGGCTAAGAACTGAAGTCACCTCTGGGGATAGGAGCTTAGGATCAACTACCTACTTCTTGAACTCAGTCTCAGCCACCCAAGTGGCCTCAGACTCTGATTTTCCTACCCACTAAATGAGATGCTCCATTTAAGTTCCCTGCCTAGTTTTTTTCTTGACTCTAGAGTCCAAAATCTTCACAGCAATGGGTGGTGGTATAGGTGAAATCTTAACATCTTCTGCTATTTTATTACTATATGTCTTTGAATCAGTTTGTACTGATGTAGGTCCCTTATACAACACCAAATATTTCACATTAAAGATAGGTGAGATTGCCAAATCTGATGACAGGTCTAATTTGTAAGCATTTTGCCCATGTTTTTCAAGAATCTTTCAAGGACCTATCCTCCTCATTTGAAGTTTCGTGGGGAATCCCTCCTACAATCTAGATTTATTCAGGTGTACCATGACAAAATATCCCACAAAAAACTGAATATCTCTCCTTCCTTCATCAACTTTGGCTTTGAGTCTTTGTGTAGCCTCTTGAAGCTGCCTTTTCACTTGGTCATGAACCTCCTTCATGTATTGGGTGAAATCTTCAGCATACGCACTCTTACCTTCCTCATGTGCCAAGTGTCTTAACTCCATCACACCTCTAGGATGTAGCCCATAAACAATTTCAAAGGGGCTTTTACTTGTTGTCCGATTAACACTGTCATTGTAGGCATATTCTGCTTGTGGTAGCAATTGATCCCACATCACTCCATACTCCTTTGTCAAACATCTAAGGAAATTTCCTAGCACTCTATTGTTAACTTCAGTCTGACCATCATTTTGGGGATGGTAGGCTAACCCAAATGATAGGTTTGTTCCTAACCTTGTCCACAAGGTCTTCTAAAAGTGACCCATAAATTTTACATCTCTCTCAGACACTATGCTGATGGGTAAACCATGAATCCGGACCACTTCTTTAAAGAACAAGTGTGCTATATGGCTGGCATCATGGGTAGTTTTGCAAGAAATGAAATGGCTCATCTTACTAAACCTATCTACCACCACAAATATGTTGTCCAAACCAGTCTTGGTCCTAGGCAACCCAACCACAAAATCCATACTAACACATTCCCAAAGCCTATTAGGAATGGGTAGAGGCTGGTACAAACCCACATTAGAGGAGGTACCCTTATCTTTCTGACATACAAAGCATTGCTCCACATACTTCCTTATGTCCTTCTTCATCTTAGGCCAATAATAGAACCTTTTTACTAGTTCTAGTGTATTATTGAGGCCAAAGTGGCCACTTAAACTCCCATTGTGCTTTTCTTGTATCACATTCTCCCTCATAGATCCCCTAGGGATGCATATCTTTCCTCCTCTAAATAAGAGATCTTTTTGAATGGTATAGTCTAAAAATTGACTATGGAAATGATTTTTGAAATCCTTACATACCTTGTATGCTTCCAAGAAGTCTTCATCTCCTTCATAGAGCTCCTTAAAACTCTCCAAACCTATACTTTGCAACTGCACCTCTTGGACT
>MU227465.1:1818426-1883135 GCA_018584345.1 Thuja plicata | reverse complement strand
ATATCATCAAGGTACACAACTACAAATCTGCCTATGTAGTCCTTTAACACTTCATTCATTAACCTCATAAAGGTGCTTGGGGCATTGCTAAGCCCAAAGGGCATAACCAACCATTCATAGAGCCCTTTTGTAGTCTTGAATGTTGTTTTCCATTCATCTCCCTCCTTAATTCTGATTTGGTGGTACCCACTCTTCAAAGCCAGCTTGGTGTAGTACCTTGCTCCTCCCAAAAAATCCATGAGATCTTCAATCCTAGGAATGGGAAATTAGTATCTTATAGTGATTCTATTAATTGCCCTTGAATCTGTACAAAGCCTCCACTTACCTCCTTTTTTTGATGCTAGAACCACTAGTACTCCACATGGACAAATACTTTGCCTTATTAGGCCTTGGTCCAAAAGTTCTTGGACTTGTCTAGCTATCTCCTTGTTTTGATCAGGAGTCACCTTGTATGCAGCCTTGTTTGGCAGAGATGCTCTTGGCATGAAGGCAATTTGATGACTTATGGTTCTAGGAGGTGGTAATAAAGTAGATGACCCATCACTAACTATGTCCCTAAACTCCTTTAACAAATCTTGCACCTCCTCTGCTAATGGTACTTGTTCCACCTTCTTCTCTTCACTAGGCTTAAGCATGATAGCATAGTGTGTTCCTTCTCCACTCTTTACACCTTGCATGTACTCGTTACCTCCTTGTAATAAGATGTTAGGCCCTGTTAATGTAGACCCCTCATCATTTATAAGTGACTGAATTTTATAAGTGACTCCACCTTTCTTGAAAGAATATGAATTCTTTTCTCCATCATGAACTATCTTCCTATCAAACTGCCATGGCCTACCTAAGAGTAGGTGGCATGCATCCATGGGGAGTATATCACACAAGATTCTATCCACATATTTTCCAATTGGAAAATCAACCCAAGCTTTCTCATTTACAAGAAAATGTTGACCCTTATTCAGCCATGTCACCCTATAAGGGTTTGTATGAGGTATCTTGGTTAGGCCTAGCTTGCTGATTGCCTCCTCTGAGATAATGTTATCAGTAGACCCCGAGTCTATGATCATCTTGAAAATTTTTCCCAAGATCTTACACTTCACTCTAAAAAGTTCCCTCCTTTGCTTGGATTCTTCTTTGATAGGTTCCTTTATGAGGATCCTCCTAATCATCATATTCTCCCCACTCTCTGAATCAAGGTTAATTTTAGGGGCTTTAACACTGTTGGTTTCTTCTTGGGATAGATAATTCACCCTCTTTTCACCATGTGAACTAGTCACCTTCTCAGGGAATCTATAGGCTGGATGACCAAATTGATTGCAATGAAAGCACTTCATGTTTGCAAAGTGTGAGGCTCTGCCTAAACCTCCAAATCTACCCCTTCCTCTTCCTCTACTCATGCTCCATTTTCCACTGGTCTCATTGACTCTCTCTATCAATTTAGATTCTCCTTGTGACCAATAGTCACTACCTCTTCCAACATAGCTACCTCTATGTCCTCTATTCTCTTTTCCTTTACCTCTTCCTCTACAGGTCTAATCATGTTTCCTTTTTCTTTTCTCCTCTATCTTTAAAGCCATCTGATAACATTGTCTCATACTGGTTAAGGTAGTAAGACTCATCTCCTCTTGTATATACCATTTAAGCCCATTTTGATACCTAGCTAATCTGATGCTCTCATCCTCCACTATCTTGGATCTTAGGCATAAATTTTGAAACTCCTTAATATATGCTTGGACTTCAAGGTCTTTCTACCTAAGGTTTTGTCTCTTCCAATGCATTTGGACTTCATAGTCATCCGGTAGGTAAGTCTGCTTCAACTTGGCTAACATACCTTTCCATGTAACAATAGGGTTCTTGACCTCCTTTTCTCTCTCAGTCTGAATATACTTCCATCAAGTAAGTGCTGGTCCTCTCAATCTAGACTTAGCCACTTTCAGCTTCTGAGCATCTGTCGCACCGTCACATTCAAAATGATTTTCAAGGCTATCTATCTAGTCCATAACTAGATCAACATCCATCTGTCCACCAAAAAGTTGCACACCCTCCAAGGATTTTCCACTTAAGGCTTTGAGTGCCTTCAAGAAGGGTTCCTGTGGTAAGACCAGATAACGGGTTGATGCTTCTTCTTCTAGGTCCCACTCCTTCTCCTTAGCTTCTTTCTCCTCCTTCTGGTCCACCTTGTCTTTCACTCGGTTTGCCTTATCTTGGACCTCTCCTAAGAGTTTCTTGAGTTGGCTCAACCTTTCTCTTAGCAACCTATTGTCCTCTTCTTGTTCTTCAACTTTCTTGGCCAATTTGGCATTGGCCACCATCCTACTAGATGCACTTGACTCTACACTTGAGTCCTTGGTCTACAACATCCACTTGTTACACCACTGCTTTCCCAAATCTTGAACCTATGATCTGATACCACTTTGATAGGGAGATACTTGATATCCTTATTGAGTTTTCTTGAACTCCTATAGGTCACTCCTAGGACCCCTTAGGGCTTCCTCAATCCACCCTCTAGTACTTGGAAAGATCCACCTCTTTCCTCTACCAAGAATCTACCCATCTTGCTAGGTTCTCCATTTTGTCCTGTACAAGAACTTTCCACATTTACACCATCCAAGCCCTCACCATTGGTTTGAGTTGCAGGAGGTCAAGGGCTTCATTTCAATCCAAGGATGACTCCAATATAGGGTCTCAATTTTCCAAGGGCATTCATTTCCCAATCGAACACTAGTTTCCTAGGATTTAGGCCTTGTAGCCTTTTTCCCAATTAGGCCTCCTTGAATCTAGGAAATCAATCTTTTAGCCATAAACTTCCAAAGGACCCCCCAAAAGGTTTTGGCAGTTCAAAAGTATGGAAAAAACCCACCAATATTTTCTAGGTCTCAAAGTTCAACTCTGTCCGTACACCCTATTTCTAAAATAGGGCTTCTTCCTTGTTTTTAGGCCTTTTTTGTGTATTTGGCTTCAAAACTTCATAAGATGAGTTCTTGGACAACCCTCTTTGTTCTAGAGTACCTGTACAACATCAAACATCACATCCATGGCCTTCTTGGCTCATGAAAACAACCTCCTATAATTTTACACTATCTTCTATTTGATCTTCCTAACCGGGCTTCTCATTTAGCTCACCTAGGGAAGGATCTTAAAAATAATTGCATGCACCTTCAGAGCTCCTCCTTCCAGATTCTTTAAGCTCCATGGACCTAGTCTCCATCCCCAAGTGTCTGTATAGAACCAATGGTGGGAAGTGGAGTTAGGTCCACATCTTTACTTCTCAGTCAGAACTGGACAGCAGACTATCTCAAACAAAAGAGTTTACAAAACTCAAAAGGAAATTAATTACAAGACTAACTATCTACTAAAAACACCTTAAAAATGCCAAACAATGGCTTCACAATATAAAAATCATCAATATAATCCAAATACAACAAGAAAACACCAAAAATCCTCAAATCTGCCATACTGTCATTCAACAACTCTTGGCTCCAGATTACAAAATCCGTACAATCACTTCCCTTTGCCAAAATTAGGGTTTTTTTCTCCTTATATCCCCTCAACACACATGTTCCACCCCTTGGATGGTTTCAAAAATAATTAAAACCTTGAAACCCTCTAAGACAACAAAATGTTGTCAACAACTTTTAAAAGTTGCTAATGTTGCATAGCAACATTTTTTCATCTTTTACATATTTCCCTTTTAGAGAGTTTTACTACTATCCTGACCTAACTTAACCTTAGTTAGACCTTTTAGGGTATCATAGGACCCTAAATACATGCAAACCATCAAATTTTCACTTGATCACATCATCAAGTACAAGCCATTAATGAGCCAAAAATGAGCTATTTGAACCTAACAGAAACACAAATTGCAAGCTAACTTAACCATACTTGGTCTACATGACCTTGTATATTTACAATGCCCTTCAAGAGGGTATTCAACACCCTCACACACCCAAAATGACATGAGAACCACTATTCCAACTGGCTTCTCAAGGGTGCTCCTACACCAGTTAGCAAAATGAATTTTCTTAATTTTATCATTAATTATACCAGGAAAGAAAAGTGTGACTTCAGAAACAATAGATGTTTATTTATAACCATTATATGATTAGCTAATATAATTTTGTAAAGGAGTTGAAGCAATTCAATCTTTAATAGATGGTCATTCAATCTGATTCACTTTAAGAGCTTCCTTATTGTTTAAAATTCATGACCTTCCTAGATATGGCACATTTTATGACCCTCTTTGTTCATGGATATGATGGATGTCCTTCTTGCAACTATAAGGATTTTGTGAGGCACTCAAGAATTTTACGCAAGTGTATTTATTCTTGACATTGTACTTTCCTAAAAATGGATCATCCATACCATAAAAAAACATGTTTCAATGGTCAAGAAGAGAATCGTGAAGCGAAATTATTAACAACAGATGATCTGAATATGCAGAATGGACAAAGAGAATGTCATTTATTAAAAATTATGGGATTATTAGTAGTAGGTATGATCCATGTAATGAGAGTGGTGTAAAATGGATGGGCATACTATACAAGTTTTCATTCTTCAAGGAAAGAGCTATTAGGCATACTATTGACATTATGCATATTGATAAAAATATAGCTTATGCTATTATAGAAACTCTTTTTGGTGGTCATGATACTATCTCATCAAGTGAATAATTTCAAGAAATAAAGATTTGTCAAAATCTTTGGGTTGAAAGATATGACAATGAAAATTATAGAAAGCCAAAATTCTCCTTATGTGTGGACAAGGGAACAATCTCCAAAATTATTACAGTTGATGTCTTACACTCACTTTCCCACTGGATATATAAGTAGCAACATCAAAATCCAAACTCACATTAATAGCTTAGGAGGCCTCAAGACTCATGACTATCATTCCATAATTGAGAATATTTGACATATATCATGGTAAATATATCAAGATTGGAAAAGGGGAAAAGATTGGAAATTATAAGGTTGGGGCTAATATAAAAGAGAATTTTTTTACATATATTAAATCCTTTGAACTTTGATATTTTTAGGGAGGAGGTGTTGGAAATACAATAATGGGAAAGCAAGATACTAACAGGGGGGGTGAATCAGATCTTCAAAATTAAACACTTAAAACAAACTGATCCACATTCATACATATATTAATCTAATGTAATATCAGATAGCATCCACACAATGAAAGAAATAACTCATAACACAAGAACTTGGTAACCTAGATATCCAAATAGGTAAAACTAGGATGGGGATGACACACACAAAATTCTCCACTACTGCAGTAATAAAGTGTGCCTGTTACGGCTACAAATATTGATTAAAAAATGCAATCTACCCTGTTAAAGGTCTACCTAGTTAAGAGCTATAGATCATTACAATCTACCATGTGAAAGGATTTCAACTTACAATAAAGTAAGCACTCTATTAGGAGATTTAGAAAGGTCTGCTAGAACCACTTCATTAAGAGATTTTTACCTGATACAATGATTAGAATGTCTCAAGTATTGATCCTTCATCATGCACTCAGATTCTAATGACGAATCTCCTCTTTTTCAGTACCTTCTATGATCTCACAATCTGATATAACTTTACTCTATTGTTCACTATGTTGTCACTATGATTGATCTCTTCTTCTTTACAAAATAACCCTCTGTTCATTTCACTTCAAAATGTAGTCACCACACACTTTGTCTACTCTCTTCTTACACACACAAATAGGGTTTATAAGAAATCTAATATATCTATTCAAGTCTGATAGCGAGATCTAGATCAACAATCAAGATCTAATACCTATACCATCAAGGTATTACAATTAATGTTTACAATAGATCATGCATAGGATGAAACAATTAAATGCATAACTAACTTCGTAGAAGAATATTAAATGCATACATAAGTCATCCCAAAAAACTTATACAAGTCAGCCTGATCACTTATCCTCAAAGTTTATATCATTCCAGACATGTACACAAAAAATATTCTGCTTGGCACTTAACATCTCTATCGCTTGGCACTTAACATCTTTGTATCCTAATCATCTCAGCATGATACAACTTGGCTCGATAATGTAACTAGGAAAACTGAATACTGCTCAGAAATGTTGCTTGGCCTTGAATAGTTTTAGCTCAGCCATAGTGATAGCCAACTAAAAATGCCTAGGTGAACGACTAAGTGTTGGTCACTAATCATCAATAGAACTTAGAGATTAACAATCTCCCCCTTTGATATTAGTGGAAAAAACACACTTATCATTACTGTTGTTCATTTCATAAAAATGTTGCCTAAGTATCCTAAGTACTCCCCCCAGGAATATACTCAGAATTATTCATACAAAAAGTTTACATGCCTTCAAAAAATATATACAAGTGTACCTATTCTGTACTGATGTATCATATTGTATCCTTTCCAAATTCCTTACCAACTTCCCCCTTGTTTTTGTCACCGATTGATGGTGGGGTTAAGTTGTACTTATCCAAAAACTATTTATGAAGCTACAGGGTGGATTCAAATATAGTATCCCAGATTTCCTTAGCAATCTTCATAACTTCCAATTTTATTTCTAGCTCAGCAGCTAGACTCACTAAACTTTATACAGTTGAGAGATTTGCAATTCTCTATGATAAATCCTTTTCAATTGAAAGTTCCTTCTGTATTATCTCCAGGTGAGGCAATAGGCTTGTCTGAATAGTTATCAATTTGGCCCTAATTTGACCATCTTCAGCCATAAGCTCGGCTATTCACCTTTGTGCATTAATCAACTTAGTAAGATGTAAAGAACTAGAAGTAGTATCCTTACCCAAAGTAGTGCTAGTTGATATCAAATCTAACTGTAGCTTCTCAACAAGATGTAGATTATCCTTTGTGAAGAATTCAACATCACATAGTTTCTTGTACAAAGAATAAACATTGGCTATAACTTTCTCCAAAATTTCTATAAGTGTAGAAAGCTCAACCTATTTTGTTGCAATGTCTTCTGAGATTTTTTCCAAAACTTTTCTCTCAAATCTCCTTTCGGACCATTGTAGAGTTTTTTCATTACTGTTAATATCATCATCAGTTACCTTCTGTACAATGTTAACTAACTAAACAATAATTGGAGCTTGAGGCATTTCATCCTCTAACTCAAAATCCTTTTCAAATATATCCTTGATGTCATGCAACACCTGCTTTTCCTTCTATTTTATTTTCATCTCTTCCTATCTCTTCTTTCTCTTAAGCAATTCTTGAAGAGTCCTATTTGTTCAAAAGATAATTCATTTGGATCCCATTGTGGAATCACAATTACCTCATCTAATGTTACATCTAGAATTTGAGACTTCTTCTTTAGAACTTTCTTTTTCTTCAACTCTAGTGAACTTATGCTCGACTGCATAATACCTTTTCCTGTCATAGTGTCAATATTCATTGCCTCTTTTAATTTTGTCAATATTGTCTATGGATTAGGCATACCACCAATTTTAGGAACAATAGGGATGGATGATGCAGAGTGTGGTAGATCAACCAACACTTGCACTACCTCTTCTTCCTTAGGCTTATCAACAATATTATTCATCACTACTCGACTATATAAAACTATTTTGACAACCTCTAAAATAGGTGGATTCTGTGAAGTTACCTCTTGTGAATTTGTTTGTTGTTTCTCTTCACCTTTCTGATCATTGAAAACTTCAATTATCTCATCAGATGCTATGGTCTTTCTTTCTTCAATATCAGTTGCCTTATTAGGTGAATCAGTGTATGTACCACTCGGCATATCTTGTTCCTCGACATTCAAATTGCTTGGATCATAAAATATGAAATCCATCAGAATGTTTGTAGTCAGATCAACAGAATTTGTTGAGTCTAATGCATCTTTGGTCTTGTCCTATTCTATAGAAATCCAGCCTTGAGTCATCTGTAGCTCAAGGGTAGTCTCCACTTCAACTTCTTTTTTCTTTTGCTCAGATGTTCCCTCGCCATATTTCTTATCTTTTGGAATGGCCAGTCCAAAGATTTCCTTCCAAATCCTTGTACTCTACTGTACTACACCTTCAATATCATTTTTCAGAACAGCATAACCTCTAAGCTTAGGAACAAACCTATTCTTGTATTCCTCAATGAACATACACACACACACACATACACACACACACACACAGATATATATATGTATATATATATATATATATATATATGTATATATACATATATGTATATATGTATATATATAACTAAATTATATTAAAAGTAAATATATTTCAACTGTGCTCAAGGTGGCAGGAAGTGGTACAATACGAAGTTGATTGGATGAGAATAGAAGGGAGTACTGACACCAGTGATGGCATGGATGGGCATGACATCCTCGATGAATATTCATGGGTGTGGGGAATGTTTTGATGGAAGTTGCTAGGGTGACTAATGAGAAAATATCCATGTCAATACTTGAGGAAGATTTTTGACAAAATCTATCTACTAGAAATTTTTATTCCATTATGATTACCTTCATAATTCATATATTTGGAGTGCTCATAATGCAATGCGACTACACTTGAAGTGTTAGTTTCCATGTCTAAAGTTTGGGGCATTTCATTTGATGCCTTACTCCCACAACGTCTTGTGCTTCCTACAGTCGCATCTACCCCGGGAAGGATATATTTCTTATACTCATTTCATGGATTTCCTTGGGTTTGTCTATGGGTCTCTTGTGCATAGATGGCTATTTGGGTTTGTGTATGGGTTGATTGTGTATAGATCATTATTTGGGTTTTTGTATGGGTCATTTTCTACACAGATCACTATTTGGCATTTTACAAGCTTAGCTTCCATAATGGTATTCTCTTATTATAATCATAAGTTTGTCATTAGTATACAAGAAAAAAAAAATTTGAACCATCGGTAACATGATCACTGAGTGACAACATACAAACAAGTGTAATGGTCACTGAAACAGTTGAGTACAGAGGTCACTAAAATAGACAAGCATAGTGAACAACAAAATTAGACTATCATCGATAGACAATTTATAGAGTAAACCAAGAGCACAGTTTACAGAGTAAACCGATAGATAGTTTAGAGACATTACCAAACATAATACAAAGTAGACTGAGAATGAGTCTACCTAGAGATAATTTTATTTCTGAGAAAAGTCGATCTGAGATACACGTCAGATAAAGCACTTCAGTTTTATAATTAGCTTTATGCTTAGCTATAAAACTATTTCTTGAGGATCAAGTAAAGTATATGTATATTTAGTTTTAATTAGTCTAATTGATTGTAAACATGAAAACTAGGAGATCAAGGTCAAGTTGTAAACCTTTGATCATAGAGTTTTTATTGTAAATCATGAAACCTGATTAGGTCGATACTATTGATGGGACTTTGTGACCGATCTGCCAACAGATGTAAGTAGTCACCAGGTACCGGGGTACCGGGAAACTTCACCTGTAAAGGTTGTCTAGGGAGTAAATTCTCTGGGCCTTTAAGCACCTGAGTATCAAGTCTCGACGGTGCGGGAGCTAAGTAGGGTGTGTCACTATTTTTTTCAGGGGGATAGCTGGTATTTGTTGGCTCATCTTCTCTGGAGATTTTGGTAGGTCGGGGTTTCCTGCAAGCATTTGCATTATCAAAAAAACTTTAAAAGATATGCTAGGGTTAGAGTGTATCCATTCTACTTATAGTTATTCAAATACATTTTAAACATCAACCATTCTGTAATGAACTATACTAAATACTAAACATATATAGAATCAATGATGCATACATGTTCAATAGAAAGGGAAAAGAGGTTGTTAATCTACTTAAACATTAGAGAAAAGGACATCATAAATATACAAAACAAAAGAGGATTAACCCAGAGATCAAGACACCAACAACATCATTGTGAGAATCCTTCCTTCTACATTAACAGTTTTCCAGCAGCACTAGTGTGTACATCAATAGCTCCAAGAGAGCATCTATCTACCAAGGACTACTAAGAACTATCAAGCATTGAGCCCTGCCACTACAAGAAATGAAATGCTGAAATGCTATTACTATGGACTGCAAAATCATTAATTTCTCTGACCCTTGAAATGAGGTCAGGCTTGTTATTTATACACATACTTTCCCTAATGTTAACCTAATCTAATTGTACACTAAATAATAAAATACAATATCTGGTGGTCGGTACTACCTGTACCACATTACAACTACCTTGAAAAGAGCAGAACCTATGACAGATCGACCAAAGAAAATAAGAAAAGAGAATGAAAGAATCAGCCTTGAGAAGAGTTCCAGGGTAAGAATAGAATAAATCTGATCCTCCAGGGTTTGAGGCTGCATGCCTCATCAATGCAAAAGAGGCTTGTTGTCTTTGATGCACCAGGTGTTTAATGTTGGAGTGTCACCTTTGGAAGACCACCTATCAGAGCCATCCCTCTAACTGACATGCCTTATCAAGATAATCCACCTTCTAACCCACTTATTAACTACTTGATAATGACCAGTCAGCTCTGGGGAGCCTGGATGTGGGTCATCAAAAGAATACAAAACTGTTGGATCTAGGACTCTGGGATGTGGGAGCTTACGCTCCAAAAATGTGAAAGAATGCACCCTATTGGTAAAAATCTCTAGGATCTAGAGAACCTTATTGCTCCTTGCTACTCTTGAATATTTCCAGAAGTTGGGCAATGCCATCTTTGTCTATATTCTTGAGGCTAGCCTGGCAGTACCTAGCCACCTCCACCTATTCATCCAAATCTGGAGTATTCACTTTGAATTTTGAGGCCATCTTCGCGACATCATGGGCCTGGAGTACCATGTGAGATATACATGAAATCTTTTCCCCATCCATTCCCTTAGGGGATTGATATCGAGCTTCCATCAGTTCATCAAATTTTCCTAGGACATACTCCTCTGGAGTACATGTTTTGGTACTAAAGGGATCAATTTCTAAAACCCTTGTAATGAATGCCTTGTATATATTGCAAGAATATTCTACCTCTAGAAATTTATCTCGCAGTGCCCCTACCAGTTTCTTTCTTATCTCCAATGTGAGATCAAGTCTGGAGTACAGGGTTCGAACAAAGTTGAAGGACTCCACTCCCAAAATTCTGGCCTTGGTGACAATTTCTTCTCTGAGACTCATGATTTCTCCTAACTCTTTCATCTAGGCCTTGTATTGCTCGGTCTCACCCTCCTAGATGGTAATGGTATTTTTGGCCCAGTGTAGAATGTTGTTGGCTGCATATAGGTCCGGGAGTGTAGCTAATAGGAAATGATGGACGTTTCCTACCTATTCAGTCACCCAATCATCAACTGCCTATGCCTTATTTTTCATGCTTCTTAGCACATCTATATCACCCTATGGGAGTGGTGCTCTGTATGTGGAAGATTCCAGAGGAATGGCAGTGATGGGTTGTGCAAACTCTGTCAAAAACATGACAAGATTTGTGTTCTTTTCCTTTTCTTCTTGGAGCTTCTAGGCTTGCTTGTCATAAAATGCTTCTATCACCCAGCTGGCCTCTTTTAATAGGTTCAATTCACCCTATTTATCTCTTTTCCCCAAAGACACTTCCAAGATCATATAATCCTCATCTCTGGCTATTGCTGTATCTATCTCTAGGGGAGGTGTTGCAATCATCAAAACTTTTTCTCCACCTAGACTGGTCCAAGTGGAATGGAGGGTCTGGGTGTTCTTTTGTTTTGGGGTCCCCTACACCTATGCCATCATATCAGCTAGAGAGAGATGGACCTTTGTTTCCATTGGGGTCTTCCTCTTTTTATAATCCACCAACCATTGTGGTGGCGGGGGTGGCCTTGCTTCCAAATTCTGATCCTGTGAATCCCCTCTGGGGTTCTGTTGTACATCCCCTGTATCTTGAGTCTCTTTAGACTATTTCCTTGTATCCTCCAGACCACTTGCATCATCTGCCTTAGTGGTATCGGTATCTTCTACCTCAGTGTCCATATACTTAGTAGCATCGGATTCAACATTTATGTTCCTAGGGTTCTACCCCTCACCTTCTTGTTGTTGTTGTTCTTCTTCTTCAACATCATTTTCTATCATATCCTTTTCGGTTGGAACATCCTTCAGAAGTGGTGGAGGTATCTGGACAAGGTTTAACATTTGGGCCACTGTGATCACCTCGTATAATGTAACCTTCTTTGGGGTATGAGGAGGTGTTTGGAGCACGCTGGCTGAGGTTACGGTTGTTCCTGTAGGTCCAGTTCCCTTAGTAGATGTTGGTTGCTCATTTGGCATTTTCCCCTCCTTTGCGGTGTTGGTCTTTGTAACCTATATCTCCTATTCCTTGGAGATGTTCATCTTTTCTTTTTCCCTTTCCCCTTCTACCCAGACTTCTTTCTCTATGTCAACTTCTTTCTCTAGGATCTCCCCTTCTGTGGGGATAGTCTGTTCCTCCTGGGCGGCAATCACTTTCACCGTTGTCCCGATATCCCCTTGTAAGTTCACAAGTTTGTCTGTACTGAATATGTCATCAAATTCATCATGTGGAGGGGAGGTCTCTGGGGGATCTTCAAGCTGATTGTCTGGCTTTGGAGAGTCTGAGGAGACAATCTGTACATTGGGGATGTTAGGTATCCCAAGTTCTGGTTCCACCCTTGGCTGAGGATAAGATATTTTTTTCTTCTTCCTCCTAGTTACCAATGGGTTCCTTGCATCTAACATGGCTTCCCTCTCTTCCACCACTATGGTCTCTATTACTTAGACCATTAATTATGCAAGTGAGGGAGAACTGGAAGGGCAGGAAGGTCCAACCATAATAACTAGGGTGGCCAACCAAGTGATTAAAATCTCATTCATTTTCTTGGATGCTTCCAAGGTTTGCAACATTTGTTCCACTATGGAAACTCAGAATGGGACTTTGGACGGGCTCCCCATTTTTCTCTTTCCCCTATCCTCACCTTGCGAGGAGGTTTCGGTTCCAAAAGTTTGTCCTGTAGAAATGGGCCAACTTTTCATGTGCTTTTTGGACACACCTTCTGAAAATATGCATGGTTGTGTTCAATTACATTTTTGGTGATGTCCTCTATCATCACGCCCTCCTGTGCATCCCATTTAATTGGAGGGAGGGTTGTTTTGTCTACCCCCTTCTATTTATATTATGGGTCCTCCATGGACCCGGTGTCTAAAAAGTCATTGGGGAACATTCAAAGCTTAAGATGCTTCACCATGCCTTGTGTCATCCAGACAAAATGTTGGTTTTGGAACTCAAAGTCATCCTGGAAATATTCCCAAAAATCTTCTAAGTAAAGCTCATGTGGAGGGGCTACTCAGGGAAGTGTCATTGTTATCTTGCCCAGTGGATCAAAATTCTTCTGCTCCAAATAAAATTATGCCAGCTCTAAACTTTTAAGTTCACTCTCAGCCTCCTTCACTGTGACAAGGCTACAAGAATAGTTCCCACAAGAGATTTGGAATGGGACTTTATTAACCTTCTTCACTGTGAAGAGGGCATGTAGCTCTAGAATCTTTCTGTAGTATTCCAAAAGAATTATCTTATCCCCACAATGTTTGGGTAATATGTAAGGTTTCCTAGAGAAGCCAGTCACCAGAATGTAGTTGTGATGTTGGTATTGAATGTAATAATGGCCATAAGTGCTGGAAAAATTCATTTCTACCTTGGAGAGCTGGTATCTGACATCCCAAGTGGCTATAAGTAGGTTGTAGTAAATGAAGGCCTTATTTACTCAGAAAAAGCTAAGGAAACTGGCCTCCCATTGGATCTGTGGGAAATAATCCCATGGAGCATTCTGGCCTTTGCCAGTTCTGAGCTCACCACTTGTAAGTAATCCCTTGGTGATGGGGCATTTTTGTGCCAGTGCCCACAATATATAAGAAGTCATATAAAATTTTGGGGACCGGGTGACCTTGACGAGTTGAGAGTCGACATGATTGGCGATGATGGTATCCCAATCAAAATTATGCCCGTCGAAGGTGATGCCGAACAAGAAATAGTACATCCATGTCAAGAATTCCCAGACATGTGGCTCTCTAAAGACCGTGCATAGAGTGATGATCCCCATCTGTATGCTCTCTTTAAATTCTATCCAGGGGATCTCTAGCTTCATCTTTTTGAAATCCTTCCTTGGCACTTTAAGCCAGTTGTTATTGAGATATTTCTGGGCCATGTGATCTAGTTTCTAAAATTATTCCAAGGATAGAGATTGGGTGAGAATGGCTGCACCATCAAATTGGGGAATTCCCAGCCCCACAGCAAAAGTTGGGGCATCCAAAGAAACCATAGGTGTTGGGTAGCCTATTAGAACTAGGGCGATGAGCATGACAGCTCGGACGACTGTATTGTAGTGTTCCGCCAAAGTGAGAATGAGCTCTGGAGCTTGCATGGAGTAGGGGAAGCAGGTGGCCTTGAGAATCCTAGAGGCTCCCCTATAAAGTGCCAATGGATCTTCGGTCATGTGTTGAATGAACATCATCTTAACTAAGGCATGCATTTCAACCCACATTCTGATGCTTATGTCGGTGATTAACTGTAACTTGGAATCGACCTTCGATCCAATAATAGTGTCCCCTTTAGATACTTCATTGTTAATGGGAGCTTTTCCAAGGCCTTTTTGGCCTTCATCCTGACAGTTGCCCTGGTTGCAGCAGTAGTGGGGAGTTCCAGACTCCCAGGTGGAGAAGGTGGTGCATATGCTTCTAACATGATTGATAAGTTTAATTCTGGCAACCTGCAAAATAGGATGACCGTCAGTATGTATGTAATACATAGCATTATTCTGAATCCCAGAGATTTTCACCATGACTTTGCATTTGTTCCTAAAAGGATGTTAATTCATGTCAAACCCTAAAAAGATATATATATATATATAAGAATGACTTAGGAATTTGACCCCTACCCGGGCCTTGAGGATCCCCGGGGATTCTAACTTGTGTGATGAAATGAGATAAGGATAAAAGGAAGACTTGGGATGTGGAGTCTGAAAAGCTAACTGTTGCATGACATGAATGGAAATTAGCTTTACTAAGCTGACATGGGGGCATCACGTAGCCATGCAGTAATGGGAGTAATGGCATTAACACCGACAACTATCCAAACACACAAAGAAATGAATTCCACTTGGGTGGGTTTTGAATGCTTGTGTGGGAAACTTGACCTGCCATTAAGACTGACTTGATGGAGAGAGAAAACTGCTATAGCTTGAACTAGTGAGGTGCCGAGTTCAAACCAGGTGGTATTTGGCCAAGAGGGCAAAATCAACAAACTGGACAAAACATGAAAGGGTACCATGAGCTCAACATAGACTAGGAAGGATATACATGGGACACAAATTTACATAGGGCCAAGGTGCTATGAGGAACAAAGCACAACTCACAGGCCAACCAAAAAAATGAAACTATATACAACTATATACAAAAATTTACATAATTTACAAAATATACAAACATTTATGCTAACTTCTAACTGCACAAAGGGTGAACAACCCTTTGCCAGAGTCATCCCACCAACGAGAGGTGATACAAAAAAACCAAAAACCCAAAAACAAGTGGAAACAAAACAAAGAGAGACACACAAAAAGAGAGACCAAGAAGAAACTAGGAAGAACCAAAAAGGGCCTACCTGAAAATACAGAGGAAATAAGCATAGGAGGTGCTCTGCAACTAACCAGTCCTGAATGGCGATGAATGCACAATGGAAAATCTATGTTAAACACTAAAAATCACAGAGAGAAAATCACACTTGGATGGTATTGAATTTCCTTAATCGCCTTTGAATCACTCTAATTGCTCTGAGTTCTTTGATCGCGGTAAATGTGAAAGTGACTAGTAAAACCTATTTATACCCTTAGGGTAAAAACATATTGATTTCCCTCAGCAAACATTGAAATAGGCAAACCTCTAGACTCTGGACCTGGGGATTCCATGTAGCCACACCTTCTCACAAAAGAAGACGTGATGCATGAGAATCCTAGAGTCCAGGATCTGGTCAGCTCAAAGACAAACACACTCTGGAACCGGGTCCTAGAGACAAAAAAAGATAAGAAGCAAAAGAAAGCAACCCTCATGGAAGCAAAGTCTAGAGGGAAACAAAGGAAACAGAAGAAACCAAGGGAAAAAGAAAAAGCGAAGAAGGGGGAACCGACATTTTCCATACAAAATGTAGCGATGGTTATGGAGGGCATAACAAATGGAAACTCTCTGGGATGAATGCCTTAGTGCATTTGAGAACTACAGAATCTTTGGTTAGCAAAAATTGGAATTAATCTTTACTTGGGGCATTCTTCTTGCAAAGCATGAGGTGTATGAGAAAATTGGACTCATCATTGATTCAATCTTTCGGTCTTTCATCAGCTATGATGTGTGCTTTGAAAGAAAATCAAGTCGATGATTTATGGGAGGAGCAGAGAGGAGGCATTGAATAAATTGGACCAAAGTCATCCTATCTTGTACATTTCCCCCAGATACCAGAATTCTCTATTCTTCAGTTCTTTTCTTTTTTTCTTTTCTAGATGGTAAGTCGGTACTTCTTTCACTGTGAACCTTAAGCTTAGCTAATTTTTATGGCAGTACTTCTTTCACCTTTCCACCTACTATTAAATTTCTGAATAGGAGAGAATGTTCTGGACCTAGGATATTTTTATGATTTTCATACTTGGTTGATAACCAGTGCAACCGATCTGCCCTCAAGGATCATGCGATTACTTGCTACTTAGATTTTCTGTTAACGAATGTCCAGACTTTCAAGATATAAACCTAATGAAGATTACCTATAACCTTTTACCATTCTTACAAAATAAATCTAGAGTGCAAACAAATTCCACCATGCTAAAAAGAGATTCTGAATTCACCAAAATGCACAAGGTACCATTCCAAAGACTAGATGTTATGCGAAGCATACCTGTCTACAAGGAGAAGACAACATGCTAGGAACCTGAAAAACAAATGCAAAACAAAAGAAATCCAAAAATAAAGGAAAACATGAAAAGGGGAAGGCAGTCCAAGAGGATGGCCGATGAACTATTTACAAGTCCAAGGAACTCCAAATGGAGACTAGGAAATATATTTACAAGCAAGAACTATACATAAAATACAACTTCAAACAAACTTATTACCTACCTCATTCAAAGTAGTGCTTGAGCAACTGCCCATTGATAGGAAATGGGATGGCTTCTCTGGTCATGGTATTGAGGCTATATGTGCTTGCCCCGTAGATCTCAGATATCATATATAGTCTGAGCTAGAGCTGTTGAATCTTGGTGTGCTTTCCCTTCTTTTCCCGGGCTTTGTCCCACAAGAGAACCAAGTCCAAAATATAAAAAGCCTTATACTGGGCTCTTTGGTCAAACCATCATTTTACTACTACTTGGTAATTTTATTTAATTAATTAACCTTAATTGATTTATTTCCATTAATTAATTAATTAAAGTCAATTTCCTAAAGTTTAAATTTAAATGTATTTAATTTTTTAAATTAATTCTTCCAACTACATTAATTTCAATTAAATTAATTTAATTTCATTCAATAATGCAATTCTAAATCAAAAAAGAATTCAATTATCTCACATGTCGAAAAGTTTAATTTCCAAAATGAATTAAATATTCAATTATGTTCAAAGAGATAACTCCTCATTAGATTACATGGGTTACTCTACCCACCTCTTCATTTCACATGGGTTACTCCACCCACCTCTTCAATTCCAAAGGTAACTCAAAATTATCTCTTTAGTTTACCTAACTCTATCTCCTCTCTCTCAGTTGAAGAGGTGGAGTTTACTGATGGCTTCTCTAGTTCCCTTTGATCTCAACTATTCATCTTCCTATCTTTGGGATTGATTTAAATTGTTGATGTCTCATTCTCAATTCCTATATAACAAACCCTTCATAACCATTTGAAGGATCTAGGATTTCAAGTTCACATGTGCCATTACCCTGTCACATTGGTTCAAGCATCAAGCCATCTTGCAATCAAAGCATGGTCAACTAGGCTCTTAAGTGAGTCACACATGTATAAACTGATTGGATAGACGACACGGACCCTACTAAAACCTTATTAAAATAGAGGTCAACCCGATTCACCTCAGAAAAGATACCTTATTATAGTGAAAGGGGTTGTAGAATTTCCCCTCAATATTCCCAACAGATGTGTTCCATGGTATTGTGTTAGTGAAAGAGATCTTCACTAGCACAACAATAATATTTGGCAATGGAAAAAAAACTAGCACCTATGTCATGGAAATTTGTGTCCTAGTAGTGTGACACTTATTGTGTGAGCCAACAAACATTCAAGAATTGGGCCTATAATATTGTATTTGACAACCATTAGATTAATCTGTTTGTCCTTGTGTCAAAATAGGTGCTAGATTAAAAAAGACATTGTCCATTATGATTTTTCTTTGATTAGTTTCCAAAACACAAAACAAACATCAAAACAGTCAAAATGAGTCCAATGTGTTACAGTTTAGGTTTGTCAACAATCAAACTGTTCTAAAAAATAGAAGCCTTTTTCCTGAAAATCAATTCTATCAGACAATGAAGTAAATAGTTAGTCTTTTTTGGGACTATCTCCCTTTTACCGCAATTGCCCGCATTTTGCAGCAATTAACAGAAGTTTGCCTCAATCATCCTATTTATTGCCGCATTTGACTTATTTATTATCGCAATCGGTGATAGGTTACCACAATCAACCATTGACTTTACCACAATTAGTGGAGGTTTTCTCCACTTCACCAAAGACTTTAAAACATATGTTTTACCTTAAAAAATCTTAAAAATACTCTTCATTTTGTGTAAAAGATCAATGTCCATCCCAGAAAAAATGAAGAACATTGTGTGAATCTCTAAAATTTAAAGATCATCCATTCTTTGAAAGCACAATTATCATCCAAACATTGTTAGTTCAAAAGTTTAGACTTGAAATATATTAATCCCGTTAGCTAAAAATCATCATATCTCTATTAGTGACTTTTTCCCAGGCAATAGTCAAGAATCTAGTTCTTACATCAACAAGTCTTTGATATCAATATAAATCAACATCTATCCTTAGAATTATCCTTGTCTAAACTTAACTCAGACTCTCCTAGAAAGGTTATCCTTTTCAATTTACTTTATATCAATTGTTTTAGTCACAAAATCTTGACAACACTATTTCTCACACACCTTATGGAGGGCCTTACACAAGGTCGAAGGCTAAAACTTAACCTGATGAGTCTTATGTCAACAGATTTCCCCCTTGAGAATAAGAGCGAGAGGATGACCCTTTCAGAAATACCAGTCCTTCTCTTTCCATTGAGAATCCCTGTAGACCAACATTGTTCTGTGATGTGATAGAGGAGGGGCTAAAAAACATAGAGAAAGACACATATTCCATGCTAGTTGTTGACACTATTATAGAGAAGAATCCCAAACATTTCTTGGCCATGTTGATTAAGAAGGGATTCAAACTCCCCACTAAATTCAATGTGTCAAACATATGGCTCGAAAACCTACTCATAGGTCAAAACACTACTTGACCCTCTCAAATAGATCCTGAGATATCTCAAATATTCACATCCTTGACAACAATGACACCATCACAGACTATGTTCAATCAGACTAGCTCAGTGAACCAAGCAAGCACGCCTTCCACACAAAGCATGACAAGATCCCAAAAAAGTGCACCCATGGTCACTAGTGTGCCTCAATCATTGGCATCATGGCCTTTCCAGTAAAGTTGTCATTCTTTTCCCTAAATCCCACAAACAAGCAACAAATCATTCACAACTATTTTGTTACTACAATCAGTCCCTGCTAGCCTTGGGATCAATACATCACTCCCATAGGGATCCATCTCTGCAAGTTTGAATTTCAGTCAATGCCACCCAAGGTTAGGCATTTTCTCATAAAGGGACCACAACAAACCCAACAACAACAACCTCAACCCCATCAGCAACAATCCCAGCTTCAACAACAACAACAACCTCAACCCTAACAACAAACACAAAAAAATCAATCTTAGGCCAATCACATGCCCCCTTATCAGAATCACATGTTGGGGAACCAATATCAAGTCCCAAGGATGAGATCGTATGTCCCTACTCAGCGAATATAGAGGAAAAACCTCATACCTAATATAAAATAGAGGTACAATGCCACAAAAAATCCTCAGTCTCAAACAAACATGCTCATCTATCAAGTGTAGAACCTTCAAACCCAAATGGTGGACATGCAAAATCAAGGGAAAACCAAGTCCTACACTGTAGAGGATTTGTATCCATACCCGTTTGACCATTCATCACACATGTCTCCATTTCCAACTCATTTCTTGATACCAAAATTTGACAAATACAAGGGCAGTACTTACCCTCTTGAGCATATCCAATAATTCATTACTAGTTGTATCGAGGTCATACACAACGAGACATACTTAATGTCACTATTCCCACAAAGCTTAGCTGGACCAGCAATGGAATATTTATCACACTTACCTCATGGAATTTTGTCTTGGGGTGAATAGGCTGAAAATTTCATCACTCACTTCCATCACAACATCAAGCCCAAGGTCAACATCAAGGACCTTTGTGAAATTAAAAAATATATGGAGAGTCCTTTGTAAAATTCATACAAAGATGGAGGAATACTTCAAACAGAATCATGTATGATGTACCCAAGAAAGACCTCACAGTCATGTTCATTGACAATATAATTCTAGATATGTCATTTACAATAGAATTCCAGCTAGCTCCAAACTTTAAGCAACTCATCGAATGTGGAGTTCTCTATGAATAGATCTTGGTCAAATGAGGTGTCCTTGAAGATCCTACACAGATGAACACAAACAAGACTGCAATGGATAAAGCTAAATGGTAAAATAAAAACAAAAATGTCACTAGTGATGTTGTTATTTATGTTAAATTTGTCAACTACGCCTAGCCAAAAGTGTCACTGGGTGGTTGCACAATAGTGTGTCCTACTTTTCGGCCAACTTTGACACAGATCAATATTCTAAGAAAAAACTTCACTTTTGAACACCTATTATGACAAAACTATTAGGAATTTGAGGATGATGTAAACTAGGGTATTTTATCATTTTACTTCTAGTTTCTAAATATTTAAAAAAAAAAAAATTTCATTTAAATTCATTTTTCCCTCTCCTTCAAAAATTAGTTTGTGTGAAAAAACTGTGTTTTAAAGAAGTGACTGTCACTTGGATCAGCATACCTTTTTATTTAAAATATGATATCTATGTAATTATTTTGAGATTATATTTGTAACTTCATTATCTAAACGATGCAATTGGTTTCATTCCTTTTGGGTAAATATTTCATAGTTTACTAAGTTCTAAAGTGACAGAAACTGTAATATAGACATAAGGTCACTTGGATCACTCTAACTTGATCTCTATATATCAAAATTCATTTTTTTATAGAAAGGTAACAAAAATACTCTTTTCCTACATATTTTTCATATTTTTTTTTGTAATTTACTAATTTTCCCGAAGCCTTGAAGAGACAGGGTGTTGAATGACCAAACAACCTATGTTTAGTTAAAGTAATATTTGAAAGTGATAATTAACTCAATATGTATTAAACCTATATTGATTAGAAATCTTGTTATGAATCGCATCATTTGGCATCATCTATTTGAAAAACTCATTTGGTTTATTCCTAAACCCAGGCCTTGAAAGGCCATTTTTTAAGAGTTATCTTTTTTCTGAGGGAAAATTTTCATTTTATGGGCCTTCACGCGAAGACCCCCTTCGCATGAAGGGTTCTGAGGGTCTTCATGCAAAGGGTCTTCATGTGAAGACCCCTATGTGAAAATTCTAATGAGAAACACCCCGCCATAATTTTACCAAGGCTACTTCACATGAACTAGGTTGGCCATTTTGAATTTGTTTTTTTTTTTTTTTTAATTTAGAATGGTATAAAATTAATGTTTTTTCTATTCATTTTTTTACCGAATTGAAATAAGTTAATTCTCTTTTTCTATTATTGATCAATTTTAACAAAGGAATTTTTTGGAGAAGGATTGTTATTTCTATTTTGTTCAAAGGCATAATTTTGGAGAGGAGAAATATTATATGAAAGTATTTTTTTGAAGAAAATAGTTTTTATTGTTGATCTTTTGGAAGGCATGTTTTGAAGAGAAGAAATGGGGAACAAGAGGGGAAGACAACGTAAATATGCTAGAAAAAGGTCACCTGGTACCAAACAAAGAAATCGTGAAGCTGCATTGGCATATTATCATAAAACTAAAGAAGGTGAAGGACAAGCTGAAGTAGGAGGGTCAAGTCAAGTCGATGAATTGTACATTGAACGAGGGTCAAGTCAATTCATAGTGTGGATAATTTTTAAATTCTTCTTACACTCCTACTCACAACCATAGGTGTATATATATGAATTGGAATAGTTATAATCCATTTATCTATTTAAAATAGATTTTTAATTTTTGTTTCTTTAATTTGTAGTTAATTTGACATTATTTTTCCCTGTATATCCCATTTTCTTAAAAAACTTGCATTCGTTGTATTTTGTGAGACAACATATCTTGGATGCATTTTGTGAAAAATTTCACATGCTTTGTTTATGCTTCCAAATATTGCATGCACATCTAATAGGCCTATCATTGTTAGATTGGATAGCTCGGATAGGTGTTTCCATTCCGAGGATTCTAAATATGTTAATTTCTGTAGTGATATATAGAAAGTTTTTAATAAGAATATTTTCGAATGTTTTTAATTTGAAATGTTTAGAAAATTGTTAATTAGAAATTTCTAAAAAGATGTTAACTAGAAATTTCTAGAAACTTGTTAATTGAAGACAATTGAAAGCTTCTTAATTAAATTTCAGATAATGTTAGTCATAGTGGTCATTGGTTGCACAATGAGAGGGTTATAAAGGCAGACAAAGAGCATAAGATACAATAGTAGAGGAGAGCAATTGCAGAAGTATAAATTGAGGGAAGAATTTTCAGAAATGAAAATATTGTCGGAGCTCTTCCAATAAGAGGCAAGTAGTTAATGTGTTTCTTGATTTGTTGAGTTTAATAATATTCCTGTCGTGCTAACCTAGTTCTCCCTTCAGATTTTTTCAAGGGAAAATTTATCCAAAATATTGTGTCTATTGTTCTAGATATTTTCTTTTTGTTCCTGTGATTTTAGTAGTGATATTTTGGTTGTGTTATTTTTTGTATTTGTTGTAAATTACTTTTTCAGAGTGAAATAATCTATTTAGATAAGAGATTAATAATCAGTTGCTGCAATAGATTTTTTCACATGGTATTAGAGCTAATTGTAGACACCCTAAAATGGACAGACTTGTGACTTTACATTAAAAAAACTCTTTTTCATCTATTAATTAATGCTTTTTTAATCCTTTATTTTCTTCTAAATTAATTCCCCAAATCATCTAATCAAATCTTAAAAATTAATTAAATAATTAATTTTATTTAATTAATTAAATAATTAATTTTATTTAATTAATTGACCTTAATTGATTAATTCCCATTAATTAATTAATTAAAGTCATTTTCCTAAAGTTTAAACTTAAATGTATTTAATATTTTTAATTAATTCTTCCAACTACATTAATTTCAATTAAATTAATTTAATTTCATTCAATAAGGCAATTCTAAATCAAAATGAATTCAATTATCTCACATGTTGAAAACATTAATTTCGAAAATGAATTAAATTTTCAATTATGTTCAAAGAGATAACTCCTAATCAGATCACATGGGTTACTCTACCCACCTCTTCATTTCACATGGGTTACTCCACCCACCTCTTCAATTCTAAAGGTAACTCAAAATTACCTCTTTAGTTTACAAAACTCTATCTCATCTCTCTCAATTAAAGAGGTGGAGTTTACTGATGGCTTCGCCAGTTCCCTTTGATCTCAACTGTTCATTTTCCTATCTTTGTTATTGATCTCAACTGTTGATGTCTCATTCTCAATTCCTATATAACAAACCCTTCATAACCATTTTAAGGATCTAGGATTTCAATCTCATGTGCGCCATTACTCTATCATATTGGTTCAAGCATCAAGCCATCTTGCAATCAAAGCATTCAATATCATATTCTCAATGCTCCCAAATCATAAAAGCTACCCACACCAATATGGAGAATCACACAAAAAACATTTCAAGAGTAGAGAGAGATAATAGAAGCTTCAAGAAATTGGGTTTGCATTCATTTATTTTCCTCTTAATTTCTTGTGCATTTTATTGATTCATAGTTTCGCTATTAGTAGTTATTTTTATCCATTTCCTCCATTGCAAATCAGTTCTACTAACCCCTCATTTAATTGAGAGTATTATAGATTTCAATCCATGCGTACATTTTGGTGAACCCAACATGAATGAAACAACTCGAATATCACTTATAGATGAGAGACAAAACCTTTTGGCTATGGTCGTACGGTTGCATAATTCTTTTTTTTATGCTTTTATGGATAAAATTGTAATTTCTAGAAGATTACCAAAAGATTTTTGTAATCATCTGGTTTATTTCCACAATAATTGTAAGGATTTCACAATAATTTTATATCACTATTCACAACTCTATTTTATTTCTCTATGCCACAATTGTCCAATCTGTACCACATTCGTTACTAGTTTACCATAATCTCATAGATTTTTTCGCAATCAACCGATCCGTGCTGCAATCGACAACATTCTACCACTGTTAAAAGTGTTTTACCGCAATTGATCAAAGATTTTTGCAACTGAAAAAAATATTCCACGATTGACAGAACATTACTGCACAATTGACAAAAATATTGGAAATCAAATTGAACATCACTGTTTTTATTTCATAATCTTGTTCTTTTCTTTGTTTTCTACACGATTGATCAATGACGAATGACAAAAAAAGGTAACTAGACCCATCATGGAAGCTAGATCACTAAGAGAAGCAATAAGAAGGAGCACAAATTATCAAACGCAACAAAGAGCCATCTTAGCCATCACAGAAAAAGATCAGAGTGAAGCATATAGAAAATATCTCGATTCAATCAAATGTTTCATAACTAAGAACAAGGTCACAATTATTCTTAGGAGTCTTAACAATTCAGGAGTTGTGGGTTATTCTTCAATTCTTAATTAGACTTCTTTTTGTACTAATCACATTTATTAACATGTTGTGGTGATGAGAAGTTTAACAAAGCAAACTAAAATCAATTCATTTGTCATTTTAGTGCTTAAAAAGAACATTGCATGCAAACATCTTGAACCTCACATTTACATATTCGTGCTTAAAATTGACATGGAAGTTAAGAATTGAACAATGGAAAATAACCTTTTGAGTTTGGTGCCTTATAATTGAACAAGCAATCATCACCTACTTTTGGGATTTAAAATTGAATACTTGTGCTTGTATGGGTGATTAACTTAGTTCACATTTCAATCTTTGGGGTTTAAATGATTAAACTTGTGTCTTGAGTCTTTGGTTCACTTGCACAATCTGTTAGATTAAACACCTTTATACTTTATAGAAAGGCTTGTCTAGGGAATGCGCTTCTTCCTCGAAGAATGACCTTGAACCGGTAATCCTTTCGATTGGTATATAAACAAGACGTGAACCAAAGTTTAATTTTATATCTAGCCAAGCTTGGGAGAGGTGTGTTGATGATAGTATGGATTAGGTTAATTATCCCAAAGGATCCAATGTGGTCAACTAGGCTCTTAAGTGAGTCACACACATACAAACTGATTGGATAGATGACACGGAACCTACTACAACCTTGTTAAAATAGAGGCCAACCCGATTTACCTAAGAACCAATACCTTATTATAGTGCAAGGGGTTGTAGAATTTCCCCTCAACATTTCCAATATATTTGTTCCTGGGTATTGTGTTAGTGAAAGAGATCTTCACTAGCACAACAATAATATTTAGCAATGGCAAAAAAACTGGCACCTATGTCATGGAAATTCATGTCCAAGTGGTGTGACACTTGTTATGTGAGCCAACAAATATTCAAGCATTGGGCCTATAATATTGTATTTAACAACCATTAGATTAATCTATTTGTCCTTGTGTCAAAACAGGTGCTAGATTAAAAAAGACATTTTCCATTGTGCTTTTTCTTTGATTAGTTTCCAAAACACAAAACAAACATCAAAATAGTCAAAATGAGTCCAACGTCTTATAGTGTAGGGTTGTCAACAATCAAATGTTCTGCAAAATAGAAGCCTTGTTCCTGAAAATTAATTTTATCAGACAGTGAAGTAAATTGTTAGTCTTTTTTGAGACTATCTCCCTTTTACAACAATTGTGCGCATTTTGCAGTAATTGACAGAAGTTTGCAGCAATCATCCTATTTATTGCCACATTTTACTAATTTATTATCGCAATCGGTGATAGGTTACCACAATCAACCATTGACTTTACTGCAATCAGTGGCCATTTTTTGCACTTCACCAGAGACTTTAAAACATATGTTTAACCTAAAAAAATCTTGAAAATACTCTTCATTCTGTGTAAAAGATCAGTGTCTATCCCAGAAAAAAAGTGAAGAACATTGTGTGAATCTCTAAAATTTAAATATCATCCATTCTTTGAAGGAATAATTATCATCCAAACATTGTTAGTTCAAAAGTTTAGACTCGAAATATCTTAATCCCGTTAGCTAAAAATCATCATATCTCTATTAGTGACTTTTTCCCAGGCAATAGTCAAGAATCTAATTCTTACATCACCAAGTATTTGATATCAATATAAATCAACATTTGTCCTTAGAATTATCCTTATCCAAACTTAACTCAGACTCTCCTAGAAAGGTTATCCTTTTTTGTTTACTTTATATCAGTTGTTTTAGTCACAAAATCTTGACAACACTATGTCTCACACACCTTATGGAGGGCCTTACACAAGGTCGAAGGCTAAAACTTGACCTGATGAGTCTTATGTCAACATATTTCCCCCTTGAGAACAAGAGCGAGAGGATGACCCTTTCAGAAATACCAGTCCTCTTTCCATTGAGAATCCCTGTAGACCAACATTGTTCCATGATGTCACAGAGGAGGGGCTAAAAAACATAGAGAAAGACACCTATTCAATGCTAGCTATTGACACTATTGTAGAGAGGAATCCCAAATTTTTCTTGGCCATGTTGATTAAGAAGGGATTCAAACTCCCCACTGAATTCAATGTGTCAAACATATGGCCCGAAAACCCTCTCGCAGGTCAAAACACTAATTGACCCTCTCAAACAGATCCTCAGATATCTCAAATATTTCCATCCTTGATAATAATGACATCAACATAGACTGTGTTCAATCATACTAGCTCAGTGAACCAAGAAAGCATGTCTTCCACACAAAGCATTATAGGATCCCAAAAAAGTGCACCCATGGTCACTAGTGTGCCTCAACCCTCAACGTCATGGCCTTTCTATTCAAGTTGTCATTCTCTACCCTCAATCACGCCAACAGACCATGCTAGCCTTGGGCTCAATACATCACTCCCAGAGGGATCCATCTTTATGAGTTTGACTTTCACCCAATGCCCACCCAAGGTTAGGCCTTTTCTCATAAAGCGACCACAACAAACCCAGAAAAAACAACCTCAACCCCAGGAGAAACAATCCCATCTTCAGCAGCAAGAACAACCTCAACCCCAACAACAAACACAACATAATCAATATTGGGCCAACAACATGCCCCCTTATTAGAATCATGTGTTGGGGAACAAATATCAATTCCCAAGGACAAGATCGTATGTCCCTACTCAGCAGACACAAAGGCACAACCTCATACCTAATATAAAACAAAGGTACAATTCCACAAATAATCCTCAATCTCAAACAAACATTCTCATCCAGCAAGTGTATAACCTTCAAACCCAAATGGTGGACATGCAAAATCAAGGGAAAACCAAGTCCTACACTATAGAGGATTTGTATCCATACCCTTTTGACCATTCATGACACATGTCTCCATTTCCAACTCATTTCTTGGTACCATAATTTGACAAATACAGGGGCAGTACTTACCCTCTTGAGCATATCCAAGAATTCTTTACTAGTTGCATCGAGGTTGTACACAATAAGTCATACTTAATGTGACTATTTCCACAAAGCTTATCTTGACCGGCAATGGAATATTTATCACACTTACCTCATGGAATTCTATCTTGGGGTGAATAGGCTGAAAATTTCATCGATCACTTCCATCACAACATCGAGCGCCAGGTCAACATCAAGGACCTTCATGAAATCAAACAAAAATATGGAGATTCCTTTGTAAAATTCATACAAATATGGAGGAATAATTCTAATAGAATCATGCATGACATATCCGGGCAAGACCTCATAGTCATGTGCATTGACAATCTGATTCTAGATATGTCATTTACAATGGAATTCCAGCTAGCTCCAAACTTCAAGCAACTCAGCGAATGTGGAGTTCTCTATGAATAGATCTTGGTCAAACGATGTGTCCTTGTAGATCCTACATAGAAGAACACAAAAAATATTGCAATGGATAAAGATAAATGGTAGGATAAAAATGAAAATGTCACTAGTGATGTTGTCATTTATGTTAAAATTGTCAGCTACGCCCAGCCAAAAGTGTCACTGGGTGGTCGCACAATAGTGTGTCCTACTTTTTGGCTAACTTTGACACAGAGATCAACATTCAGAGAAAAAACTTCACTTTCAAACACATATTGCCACAAAAATATTAGGAATTTGAAGATGATGTAAACTAGGGTCTTTTATCATTTTATTTCTAGTTTCTAAATATTTTTTTCAAAAATTAAAATTCATTTAAATTTATTTTTCCTTCTCCTTCGAAAAGTAGTTTGTGTGAGAAAACTATGTTTTAAAGAAGTGTCTGTCACTTGGATCAGCATACCTTTTTATTTAAAATATGATAACTATGTAATTATTTCAAGATTATATTTGTAACTTCAATATCTAAAGGATGGAATTGGTTTCATTCCTTTTGGGTAAATATTTTGTAGTTTATTAAGTTCTAAAGTGGCAGAAACTGTAATATAGACATAATGTCACTTGGATCACTCTAACTTGATCTCTATATATTGAAATTCATTTTTTTTTATAGAAAGGTAACACAAATACTCTTTTCCTACATATTTTTCATATTTTTTTTTGTTATTTACTATTTTTCCCGAAGCCTTGAAGAGACAGGGCGTTGTATGACCAAACAACCTATGTTTAGTTAAAGTAATATTTGAAAGTGATAATTAACTCAATATGTATTAAAATTATATTCATTAGAAAGCTTGTTATAAATCACAACATTTGGCATCATCTGTTTCAAAAACTCATTTGGTTTAGTCCTTTTCCCAGGCCTTGAAAGGCCATTTTTTAGGAGTTATCTTTTTTCTGAGGGCAAATTTTCATTTTTGGGGCCTTCACATGAAGACCCCGTTCACATGAAGGGTTCTGTTGGTCTTCACGTAAAGGGTCTTTGTGTGAAGACCCCTATGTGAAGAGTCCAATGTGAAACACCCCACCAGAATTTTACCAAGGCTACTTCGCGCAAACTAGGTTGGCCATTTTGAATTTGTTTTTATTTATTTATTTAGAATGGTATAAGATTAATGCTTTTTCTATTCATTTTTTTAATGAATTGAAATAATTTAATTCTCTTTTTCAATTATTGATCAATTTTAAAAAGGAATTTTTTGGAGAAGGATTGTTATTTCTAGTTTTTTCAAAGCCATAATTTTGGAGAGGAGAAATATTATATGAAAGTATTTTTTTGAAGAAAATAGTTTTTATTGCTGATCTTTTGGAAGGCATATTTTGAAGAGAAGAAATGGGGAACAAGAAGGGAAGACAATGTAAATATGCTAGAAAAAGGTCACCTCATATCGAACAAATAAATCGTGAAGCTGCATTGGCATATTATCAGAAAACTAAAGAAGGTGAAGGACAAGCTCAAGTAGGAGGGTCAAGTCAAGTTGATGAAATGCACATTGAAGAAGGGTCAGGATCAATCCCTCGGGAAGATCAAGAAATTGATGTTGGAGAAGGTTTGGGATCACATGCTCCTACTGGTATGGAGGAACTTATAAATTTAGCTCAAACTGTAAAGAGAAATATTAATTATAGAAACTTAGATCATTTACTTACAATGGATGTGGAGAATTTGATATCGCTTGCTAATGTTCACCCCTTTAGTATTTGTAAGAAGAGGTTAATTAATATGATAGCAAGAGAAATATTGGCTAAATTTGATAATTTAGAAACACTTGAACAAGCCCGATTGCTTTTAGTTGTACTTATAAATAAAAATTTGGAAGGGGTATTAAAATTACTGGGTATAGACGCAACAGCAAAGAAGAGAAAAGTTGTTGACATGCAAACTGATATGATTGAAAATCCTAGGAAAGTTTTTAACTAGGTAGGGAAGCAATCTCGAACTAAAGTTAAGGCCATTACAAGAAAAGTTATGTTGACATCTATTTTAGGCAACACTATGCTCCAAAAAACACAAATATCTTTAGTTTCATCTTGGATTGGTTTTAGTAGGAAAACAATATCATGATATGTTAATAGGAGAATGCCTTTGGATGATAGCACCTTGGAAGGCAATTGGGAAATCATGTGTAGAGCTCCTCGTTCTAATAGGATTGATGGAGAAATCAATAATTTGGTCACATTATTTTGGAATGATAATACCTGTCCTTCATCAAATTTTAGAGATGTTATCAGACATAGAATTTCAGCTAATCAATATAAATATTATACAAAAAATTGGTTGGCCACAACACAACATGAAATGTGTGTCATTTTTAGTTCGAATCGTAATATATAGATTCGAAAAAACATTGTTTGAAAGATTGAAGCCATATTATATGAGGACAAACAAAGTGTTTGAAACTTGTTGTTGTCGTTATCAGATTGAATTTGATCTCCACTATCAGGTTTTTTGAAATTTTTTAGAAGACACTTATGGTTTAAAAAATGCTCCTCCTAGTAGATGAAGTGAGTTCATCTCATCCATTTTATGGGACAAAAGAGATGATGCAGCTGGACAAATAAATTGCATAAAAGGAATATGTAAAACATGTTCTAATTTGACTCTTTTTCATTTGAAAAATTAAAACATTGATGTAACAAAGATGGTAAATTGCAAGAGTTACAAATATGTAAAGAATGAAACAAATTTTGGGAAAGAATCCAAAATTAGAATATGTTGAAGAGGAGATAAATGTTGAAGTATTTATGGACAAATTTTAAAAATTGATTCAACCCTACATTCATCATGGTTTTTTTGTAAAGTGGAAAGCACAAAAATTCCAAACATTGAGAGACAATTTCCCACTTGGAACTATTGTATCAGTTGTTGATTTTGCAAAAAAAAATTCATTTGTTCATCACAAGGCAATTCAATTGGAATACTATTTTTCAGAGAAAATTACTATTATGGTAGATGTGTGTTATCGAAATACAAAATTAGATTTGGATGGTATTCAGAGCACATTTGAAGCACAGGTCATCAAGAAGGAATATAATTTTTATATAAGTGATGATAGAGAGCATGACATTCATTATGTAGAAAACTGCTTCAAGATGTTTTTTGAAAATTTGAAAGAATGAGGTATAAAATTTGATAAATATTATTTTTGGTCCTATGGATGTGTTGCACAATTAAAATCATCTAGAACATTTTATGCACTATGTAGATATCATCATAATGAAAAAATACCACATGTCTAGAGTTTCTTTGAGAGTGGACATGGAAAAGGTGAACATGATGGTGCTGGAGCTTGCATCAAACATGCTCTACTAAAGTATCAAATGAATTATAAGGGAGTTCATATAAAGAAATGAAAATGATGTTGTTGAATGGTGTAAGACACATTTCACACCAAATGGGAATGACATCTCATCAGGAATGACTCAAGTGGTACCACATTGAAAATTTTGGGACATAAAAGGTATGCACACATTTTCAAAATATTCAAGTGTTTAAAATTTTTATGTACATTCTTTATTCAAATTATATTTATAGAATGTAATATTATATATGCATTTATTCAGGTGTGGATAGAAGAATTATGCATGGTTTCAAGCCAATAGAAAAGACGTGATCTTTGCATTCATTTATGAGTACAAATTTTCACAATTGGACGTTGAACACTAGGGACTACTCATGATTTTGTTGTCTTTGCAGTGATTGTTGAGCATGGAAATTTAGGAGTTGGTTATTATTTACTATGTTGTACTACACCAGGGATGAAGTTACTTAAACTTGAAGAAAGTGATGGAATGTTGTTCCCCATAGGTTTGTATGCTTTACATCAATATATTAAACTCAATTTGTAACTTTCAAATTTTAACCTTTTAACAAATTTCAAATTTAGTTTGTTTAAATTTATATTGTTAAAATTTGTGATCTAGGGGTTCATTTCTTTTAGAGGGAACATATTTCAAGAAAATCAAAATAATTCAGCATGGTATTCACTTTGTTGATTACAAACCAGACAATAAGGTGTTTCAATATAGTCACCTAGTAGTTTCCAGCTCCATTTGTCTCCATAAAGTTAAAACTCAATGTGGACGTCATAAGTGGAGACTAGATAGTGAGGATCATGACAGAATATTACATGTTCTCCATGAAATGTTTGAACCACTTGAGATAGTATATAAATTATAATATGTATGTACCTATTTCATGTGTTAGGACCTAATTTATATTTGTGGATTAAATTGACTATACTTTGTTGATATATTTAAACATATAATGTGATGACCTTATGGAAAGACATATTGTCAATTAGTGCCAAAATCTTAGTCATCACAGTGTTGACCGAGCCAGTAGTGCAACCTGAGTAGTGGCAGTGTCCACCGAGCAGGCAGTGGTAATCAGTATTACCTGAGTGATCAAAGTATCATGAGTACACAGAGTAGCCCGAGTAACAGTATAATACCCGAGTGCCAGTATATTGTCCCAGTGGATCACTAGACCTGACTGACAGTCTTGGGCCGACTAAGATTATACTATTGGATATTAATTTATCTTATGGAAGCCGACCTACAATTGCATTTGATTTGGATAAGGTATAAATATAAAGTATTCTGTTTATCAAAAATGTGTGTGAATATATGAAGAGAAGCATGTATGCGAATATGAAGTGGAAGATTGTTTAAAAGGCTACAACAGTAGAAGGAACAACAAAGACTCATCCATCACAGGAAGGTGATTAGTTTATATAATTGGATATTAATCAACAATTTAGATTTTCATTAAAGATCATCTGTTGGTTCATCCTAACAGGTGCATCATTAAAATCCTCTAACAAGGTGCACCTAACAGTTCTTTATAAATATCCCAACAGAGTTGCATTACTTTATTGTATTGTACTAAATCCTTTCACAAGGTGAACCTAACAGTCCTTAATGCTACTAACAGGGCAGACCATTAAAAGTGGTCAATTGTAAGATTTAACATGCTAAATTTATACTACAATAATAAATCTTGTGGGTACCATCCCCACCCCAGTTTTACTTTCTATTTGGAAGGTTTCTAGGTAACCAAATATTGTGGATATTTTATTGCTTTTAATTTCATACATGCAATCAGATTAGATAATCTAATATTTGATTAAAAGGATAAAGTTTCTTAGTTCCTTATTAACTCCCCTCACCCTCTTAGTCACCTTGACTCAACACATGTCTGACAATTGGTATCAAAGCTAAAGGCTCTCTTTATAGAAGTCTAACAGCTTGAGCAAAGATCAGAGGCAATGGAAATATACAAACTGAAGAAAGCCATTGAAAATGAAAAGATAGATCTACATGTGGCCATGGATCATATCAAGAAACTCAAGGAGAAACTCTCTTTCTGTTAAAAGAAGAAAATATTTAGTAGTACAGATGAGTGACAAAAGTTACATAGAAGAAAGAATTGATGACTTATGCAAAGAAATAAGTTCCAAAGAAGTATATGCAACAATTGAAGACTTACTTGAAAAGAATCTCAATTTACATGAAGAAGTCAAAAAATTCAAAATAGAATAAGAAATTCATTTAGTTAGAATCTCTAAAGTCATAGAACAAAAGAGTCAATCAAAAAATGACAGAGAAATGACACAAGAAGAAAAAATATTGCATGAGTACAAGATTAGAGGAAAAAGAAAATGAAATCCATTATTTGTCACTTCACCAAGAAGATATGATAAATCAACTCAATGATGTAAATTAGTAATTTATCAATCTAAGGACAAAAAATGAAAGATTGTAGAATGATCTCAATACTGAAAAACAAACCAATGAGAGTTTAATGAATTCACATGGAAGCATAGATCTTTTGACAAAGCAAACCCAACTCAGACATCATGGACAAAATAGATTAGGTTATACTTAACAAGGTGAATCCTCATAGTAAGGAACTCAAAAGAATAACAAACCTACTTGTAATCACTGTGGAAAGTTAGGGCACACAACAAACAAGTGTTGGAGAAATGGAAAATCAAATTTTAATGGTAAATTATACAAATGCAACAAACATGGACATAGGGCAAGTGAATTCACTGAGAAACCTAAGTTGGAAGGAAAATGTTTCAATTGTAACAAACAAGGTCACAAATCCTCTGAGTGCATAACTAAGAAATGAAACCCTGCTAAACAACTAGCTAAAGCAATTTTTGGTTGGAATTTCAACACATGGAGTAGTTGTTGTCATTGTGGTGAATATGTGTATATTGGTGAAAATTATGTAAAGACTCACCTTAGAAAAAGGAATCCTACTAAGAGATGTATGTATGTAAACAACTTGATCATCTAAGAAAGAATTGCATGAATAGAGAAAAAATAGATACTGGTTTTGAGAAAGGCAAAGAAAAAGTTTCTGAAATCAGAACTGAGATAAATCAGCAATGGATAAGGAAATCTCCTGAAAGTTCAGACCAAAACAATAAAGGATCGAATGGTACCCAAAGAAGTGAATTGGGTGGATCTACCATCTCTGAATAAAAATGCAAGGAGACTACTGGAATTGTGCATACAAGCCATCCTACATCACTTCCAGACATGATAGTAAGTCCAAATCAACATATTGATGAACTAGGACACATTGTAGTTTTAACTAAGTCAAGATCTCATTAACACTCGAGTTACACAGGCTTAACTGAGTTAAGTCAGGTTTTATGGTTTTGAGGAAACATAAGTTAGTGTTTTCCAAGCTTCATTCCAAGCTATGCTAGCTACCATGTACAGAGCATTTAATGAAAACTCAATGGTAAAATATCTTATAAAATATGAATTGGAAGTGTTATTATTAACAAAGCTTTTAGTTTGTAGAATGATTCAGTGCCTTAAGAGATTCAGAGCAAATTTGTGTTCGAAAGTTTTAAGTTGTGAAATTTTATTGAACCTCCGAGAATAATGGCATCTACATCCAACAACAAGGTTACAAAAGGATCTGAGATGTTGGTCAGGAATGCAATCTATGAACCTTCTAAGTTTAAGTTTTATCCAGTGGTTATAGAGGAGATAGACCCAATGGGAGCTCCTTCCCTAATTCCTCCAAGGGTATTGTTGATGAATGACATCCGAGCCTTCTATCATTGCACAATTCAACCACTAGGAACTTTGGATATGAAGAATGCATATGATAATTCTATGAAGCTAGAAATATGAAGCTAGAGCATAAACATCTAGAAGTCAAGGGTTTGACTCACATCATGCATATGGGAAAAAAAATTTAGGTTAATTGTATTAGGTTCATTCTTAGTAATGTTCACAACATGCGGCTATGGCTGGAGAAACCAGTGAAGATTACCATGACAATGGTACACTGTGTTACAAGGTATCCTATGTTGGACAAGTCCAAAGCCACCAAAACCCTACCTTGGGGTGACAGAGGTATGACTGACATGGAATTAAAGTTTAGAATTCATGTTACTGCTCACAAATTCTACAATTCTAGCAGACCTAACATTGTACCATGTGAGGCTATGGAATTGGCATACAAGGTGGTCAAGAACAACCTCTCATTTGACCTTGCTGAGTTGTAGCTTGTCCAATTAAGAAAGAACATAGAAAGAATCCAGTCATCAAAGACCAATAAATGTAAGTTTGGTTCACTTCTAGTTTGTATAATCTTTTATATTCAGATGTTTTTCCTTCCCAAAGGCACAATTGTTTGGAAAAAGGACAGACCCATAATATATTAGATAACTGAGTTCATCGCTGAATTAGGAGATAATTTTGAGAGGATCATGGATGCATATTTTGAGGAATTCAGCAAGAAGATGCAGAATAGGTATTGAATTCCTAAACAATTGGTTGAAGACCATAAGGATGATGTTTGTTTCCTAGTAGACTTTGATAAAGTATATATTCAGGCAGTTAGACCTAGGGTTTCATGGGTGAAACCTCTTGCATATGAGGTTCACAAAAATGATACCAAGAACATCATTGAAGCTCTTCTGAATGAGATTGTTGACCCCAAAGCACCATACTTTGGTACATATGAAGAAGCCAAGAGTAGAATTTCAATAGAGATTGAGATTCCTAAGATTTTGGAAAGAGGAAAGAATAGGTTAGAGAAGTTTGGAAAGAAGTATGGAAAGACTTCAGACTCTCCACCTTCTATCTCAGTAAGCAAAGAAGATGAAATTAAGATAGAAGATATATCTGAAAAGGAAGAGGAAGAGGTAGAAGTAGATCCTCCTAAGAAGAAAAAGAGGCTAGTTCTCAAGAAAACACCTAAGGCCCCTACCTCTGTCCTCACTACCAGCAAACCAAGAAGATCAAGAAGGAAACTCATGACCTAAGGAATATGAAGAAGATGAAATCACATTCAAGAATCTCCCACCTACCTTTGAGAGGAAAATTGAAGCCTTAAGAGAAGGTAGTGGTATGAGTTCTCTAAAATCTCTGAATTATGCTTCCAAAATGAAGGATGACCATAAGAAAATTGAGGAAGCACTCGTAGCAAAGATGACTAGATGGAAGTATGATCCATCTAAATTGAAGAGTCACATGCTTAAAGACCTATTCAAGGCAATATCTATTCCCTGGAGCAATGTAGTCCGAACAAAAAAAATATATTAGAGAACAGACATTGAGGCAAGTCATGCCTACTATGACAAACAAAGAGGTAAAAGAGGCCTTGATAAAGTATGAAAAAAATCACACTCCAAGGTTCAAGACCTTTTAGGTATTGAATAAGAAGATATAGGATGTGGTGCAGGAAGCTACAAAGATATGGAAGACAGTCTTGGAAATAAAAGAAGAAGACAAGACAAAAGTACTAAGTACAGAACACAAGGAAAAGAATGATGATGCAGATTTACTTGAGGTAGAATCTATTGAAGCATCCAATACACAACAGATAGAAGTAGAGGTAATGACATCTCTGCCCAAATCACCTATACATATCATCCTATCTCTAAGAAAAGACAAGTCTACTAAATTTACATCTAGACTAGTAGGCACCGAGCACCAAGATCCACCTACTGCTAGGCCAAGCCTAACTGAGTCATAGAAGGTAACTGTGAACATTCCTTCTATAATAATTCATGCAACATTTGATTTAGACCCTACAATTGGTGCAACAAATTTCAAAGACATATTCCAACTGAAGACAAAGGAGAAAACTGAAAAAGGAAAGGATATGGATGATAGTGGAAAAGATAAGGAAATTGTTCCTTCACCCAATCCTAAGGATAGTGGAAAAGGAAAAGAAATAAACACTAATGATATTGATCTTGAGCAAGGCATTGTGATTCCAAATTGGGATCTATCCAATGTGATAGTAGAGAAAATGGATACACTAGAGAAACAGAGTGTTGGAAGACATAAAAGGTATATTCCTAGATACACTAGAAGTAGAAGTAAATGAGAGTGATTCCATTATAAATCAACTAGTAGAAATATTCCACAAGTTCAATAAAGATTTAAATGGTCAAGAAAATATACTATAGAAGGCAGAAAGAAAGTTTGAGAACAAAGTTCTAGAGAATGTTGCAAGCAAGATTGCAATTGATTAAGTCAAGCTAAATTCTCTCATTATCTCTCTAGAAGCTATAGTAAATAATGTTGCTTCATTATTTGTAAAGTTAAGTGATACTTCAAACTTCACAATGGAAATTAAGACAAAGCTGACAAAGGTAGATACAAATCTTAAGGAAAGTGCAAATTATTTGGCACTTAACCCGAGTTCAAGTTCAACACATTTTGCAAAAATTAAGTATATGATAGACATACAGGCTAAATTACTAACGAAAGAAGCAAGGACAAGAGAATCTCTCATAGCTATGTAGAGCCAACTCCTTCCACACATGGATGTAATGCAGAAGCATATAGCTCATGCCAAGACTCTTATTCATGACAACAACTTTTCAGTCGCAGAGGTTATGATGGAGCTATCAACCAAGATACATATAGAGTTACACATCCTAAAGGTGTTGCAGGATAATTGGGAAAATACTTTGTCTCAGATTTTGAAGTTACATAGTGATTTCCTATCCTATTTTGGAATTACCATATAGATATATTTTGGCATTTGTGTCAAAAATAAGGGGGAAATGTATATAGGATATAGGAAATTTGTATATAGGAAAGACATGTACAAAAGAGAAGTAGAGAAATATATATATATATATATATATATATATATATATATATATATATAAGTGCTACATAAATATATATTTTAGAAAAAGAAAAGAGAATTAGTTGTAACCGAGTCACAAAGATATTGTCAAAACCCGAGCAAGTACCCAAGCATATGGTAAGGGGGAGTTTTGAAATAGAAGGTTGATCAATTTTTAAACATGATAAGTGTTTTTGGTCACTAATGCCAAAGGGGGAGATTGATGACCTTATGGAAAGACATATTGTCAATAAGTGCCAAAACACTTAGTCATCACAATGTTCACTGAGCCAGCAGTGTAACATGAGAAATGACACTGTCGACCAAGTAGGCAGTGGTAATCAGTATTACCCGAGTGATCAGAGTAGCACAAGTACATAGAGTAGCCTGAGTGGTAGACTTTAGTATGTTGGTAGACTGATAGTATAATGTATGAGTGCCAGTATATTGCCCGAGTTGATCACTGGACCTGAGTGACAGTTTTGGGCCGACTTAGCTTATATTGTTAGATATTAATTTATCTTATGGAAGCCGACTTATAGATGCATTTGATTTGGATAAGGTATAAATATAAATTATTTTTTTATCCAAAATCTGTGTGAATATATGAAGAGAATCATGTATGTGAATATGAAGTAGAAGATTGTTTAAAAGGCTATAATAGTATAAGGAACAACAGAGACTCCTCCATCATAGTCAGGTGATTAGTTTATATCATTGGATCTTATCCAGCAATTCAGAGTTACATTGAAGATCATCTAATGGTTCATCCTCATAGGTGCATCAACATAATCCTCTAACAAGGTGGATCTAACATTCCTTTATAAATCTCCTAACAGAGTTTCATTACTTGATTGTATTGTACTAAATCCTTTCACAAGGTGGATCTAACAATCCTTTTTTCTCCTAATAGGGAAGGCCATCAAAAGTGGTCAATTGTAATATTTAACAGGCTAAATTTATACTGTAGTAATAAATCTTATGGGTACCATCCCCACCCCAGTTTTACTTTCTATTTGGAAGGTTTCAGTGTACCTAAATATAGTGTCAAATATTGTGGATGTTTTATTGATTTTTGTTTCATGCATGCAATCAGATTAGATAATCTAATATTGGATTAAAAGGATAAAGTTTTATTGGTTCATGATTCACCCCCCCCTCAGTCACCTTGACTCAACATATTTACAACAATGATGGACTATAATTTTTTGATATATTCAATGGAACCATTTGATATTTCAATGGTATTAATATAAAAATTTCTATGTATGTTTTTATATATGTGCTTGTATATATGTATCCAGTTTTATATACAATGCTTTGATTATTCAATGATTTTTATATATTTCTTAAATTAGTTAAAGACCCCCTTAAGACATTATTTTGAACACTAAAACATGATGAAATTAGTTATATTACTTATGGCATGTGTTAGTTCTATAATGAGTTAGAATACTTATTGTCCATTAGTTAGATGTATTAACTTGTTATTATTTATGATATTAATTCTAGAACCCCTTAAGACCTCCCCTTAAAATAATCTAATCAAATCATATCATATAATACAATGAATCCATCTAATCAAATAATATCATCTAATCAAATGAAACCATCTAACCAAATCATATCATCTAATAAAATGAAAATATCTAATCAAATCATATCATCTAATCAAATGAATCCATCTAATCCAATGAAACCATCTAATCAAATCATAACATCTAATCAAATGAAACCATATAATGAAATCATCTAATCAAATAATATCATCTAATAAAATGAAACAATCTAATCAAATCAAATAATCAAATGAAACCATCTAATCAAATGAAACTAGATCTATAAATCTATATAATGTCAAATCATAAATCATCTATGTCTAGAGGTCTAGATAGTATATAAATATATGTCTCAAATCATAAAATGAAAATATCAAACATATAATTTAATGACATATATAATGAGTCTCAAATAAAAGAACTGTGCAACATGTACAAAACTAGGGTGTCATCTAGGCGCATACAAACAGAGCGACCCTCTGACCGACTGCCATGACCATCCTCAGGCTGTGAAGCAGCAACTGATCCCTGCGAATATAAATGCATGTATATATTTTACTATTAATGTTAAATACTTGAATTATTATAAACGCATGTTTAAACTTTCATATATTTAAAACATACCTTACCACTAGTAGGTGTCACATCTACTAAATATCTCCTATGAAGATGCTCCAAGCCCACACTAGAGGTAATGTTCTCTTCCTGATTGTTAGGAGCATCCTCTAGTTGTGAAGCAACAACTAACCCCTACAAATAGTATAATAGTTGGTTATATATAGATGTGCATAGTATGTATTATGTAAAGCAGTTGATATATATAAATACATGTTACAAGTGTACACATTCATGCTTAAACCTACATGTATATTTAAAACATACCTGACCACTATTAGGTGTCATATGAAGATGCTACGAGCCCACAATATAGGTAATGTGCTCAGCTAACTGTGCCTATAAAATATTAAACATTGAACAAACATTAATACACACATCTACAATTAATTATTCACTAAAAATCCTGGAAAGGAGAAAATAAAACTTTATATACTTGGGTATCAGGATAAAGAGGATCATCACCATGCTACACCATCATATCATCAACCGAAACAACATCACCCACACCACAAATAGTCCTGAACATCTCTAGTAATGAAGGGTGTAGGGGTGTGTGTAGCTAGGAGGGGAGTGTTGTAGAGCTTGAACCAGTAGGATGAAATAAAAAATCCATAAATGATCCAACATCACTGCCAGTCTCCACCCAACACAACCCGGGAAACTACACATCAAATATGTCTATGCCCTCAGTTGTGATGCATACATCCCCAACCCTACACCTACCTCTATAGTTGCAGACTAATCTATGGGTGTAGAGTGGTCTGGAGAGTGCTATGAACTATGGTGTTCCTGAATAGATGGTGCAAAGCACTTTCCAGAGTGTTGTGAATGATGCTATGCCTAACTAGATGGTGTGTCCTATTTTGGTTGAACTACAGGACCCCGTGCAACTCTGATGACATCTTTGACTGAATGTACTGGGATCCTCTGCATGTTAGAAATATAAGAGTATGACTGTAGCATATCCTCCAAAAAGTAAAGCACCACATCCAAATGACTATGATGGCTATATTTCTCATATCTTTGTAGGTAGAGGAAGACTTGTAGCACTATATACCTCATTACTAACCCCTATAGTGGTACTAGATGAAGCCTCAGTAGATGGTCTGGCGCAACTCAGTCTAGTAAAAACATATTTTCCCACTGTATCTGATGGGGTGGAGGTGGCTACAGAATAAATCTCTCCTATCCTGTCCAATACCTCCCTTTGGAAAGCAATGACCACTCTATCTATAGTAGTAGCCATCGCTGGTGCCATTGCTAGAGTGCTTTGCCCAACCATATCTCTGTGAGTACGTACAACTTGATCAGTCATATGATACTGATCATGGTCTGTAAATCTACTATACCCTTGACCATAATATCTTGGAAGATCTAAATAGCTAACCCTGAGTCCCAAATGGAACTCAGTGTACAAATTCTGTGCAAAATATAATAGAATCTAGTTGTTCTTAGGATAAAGACCATGCATTGTAAGAAAATGAGGGTTTATCATGCATGTGGTCTATGGAATCTCACACCATCTAACCTGATATGCCCTCACCTTGGGTTTCCCCTCATAAAATGAGAAAACCACTTGTTTTATGATTTCCTTGGGGACACAGCTCTAGACCATCTCCAAGGAAACATCACCCGATACCTCGGCTCTACTCTCAAAAAATATTTTCAACAACCTATGGTGTGAAGGAAGAGTGGGATCTCAATCTAGTAGTCATATCCTCTAAACTCCTCAATACAGTGATACAAATATCTATGTATATGTCACCTGGCTCTAATGTATGGATGGACTCTCTAAGTTGATCCATCTCTACATAGACAGTCAGAAAAATAGTTGCCAAATCATGAGTGCGAGGTGCATCCTAAGTTGGTACATCATGTGATAGTACATCCTGAGTGGCCATATAGATGTAACATGTGAAAGCTAATGTTAACAATTAAGTACTTGATTACATGTTATAACTACATGTAAAATGGAAACAAATATCTGAATATATTTAAAATTAGTCCTCTTAGGTCTTAAATCTAGTCTTATTAGGTCTTATGGTGTCATATTAGCTCTTAAGTGGTATTATTAGGTCTTAAGGGTCCTATGATGTAAAAATTGGTTTTAATAGGTCATATTAGTCCTATTAGGTCTTAAGTGCATTCTTATTAGGTCTTTAGGGGTCTTATTAGGTCTTAAGGGGTCCTATTAGGTCTTAAGTGGTCTTATTAGGTCTTACGGGTCCTAGGATGTACTAATTGGTTTTAATAGGTCATATTAGTACTATTAGGTCTTAAGTCCAGTCTAATTAGGGCTTAAGGGGTCATATTAGGTCTTAAGTGGTCTTATCAGTCTTAAGGGTCCTAAGAGGTACTAGTTAGTTTTAATAGGTCATATTAATCATATTAGGTCTTAAGTCCAGTCTTATTAGGTCTTAAGGGGTCCTATTAGGTCTTAAGGGGTCCTATTAGGTCTTAAGTGGTCTTATTAGGTCTTAAGGGTCCTAAGATGTTCTAACTGGTTTGAGTAGGTCATATTAGTCCTATTAGGTCTTAAGTCCAGTCTTATTAGGTCTTAAGGGGTCCTATTAGGTCTTACAGGGTCAAATTCTAGGTCTTAAGGATCTTAAGGGTTCTAAAAGAGTTTTATCTCACAATAGGGGTCCTAAAGGAACCTAGGGTGTACTAATAGTTCTAAAGGGTCCTAGGATGTAGTAATTGGTATTAATAGGTCATATTAGTTCCATTAGGTCTCAAATATAGTCTTATTAGGTCTTAAGGGGTCCTATTAGGTCTTAACTTGTCCTAGATTCTATGTCTTAAGGATCTTAAGGGTTCTTAAAGAGTTTTATGTTGCAATAGGGGTCCTAAAGGAACCTAGGGTGTACTAATAGTCCTAAAGGTCCTTGAATGTACTAATTGGTATTAATAGGCCCTATTAGTTCAAGTAAGTGGTCTTATTAGGTATTAAGGGTCCTAGGATGTACTAATTGGTTTTAATAGGTCATATTAGTCTTATTAGGTCTTAAGTCTAGTCTTATTATGCCTGAAGAGGTGCTATTAGGTCTTTGGTGGTCCTATTCTAGGTCTTAAGGTTCTTGAGGGTTCTTAAAGAGTTTTATGTCACAATAGGGGTCCTAAAGGGTCCTTGGATGTGCTAATCCAGTAACTTAATAGGTCATATTAGGTCTTAAGACTCCTAGGTATTATTAAAGAGTTCTAATAGGTCATCCTAGGTGTTTTAAAGGGTCCTACTTGGGTTCTTAAAGAGTTTTATGTCACAATAGGGATCCTAAATAGTCCTAAGGTATACTACTTGGGTCCTCTAAGTGTCTTAAAGAGTACTAGGATGTACTAAGGCTCGGTCCTCCTAGGATATTACTTTAACATCTAACTCTACATGAACATATATATACATGTAAAAATTGAAAACACATGTACATGAGAGAGAGAGAGAGAGAGAGATTCCTAATGTTTTGTAAATATTTTCTAACATTTCCTAACATTATACTACGGTTTTTTTGGCAAGTTGACTCCCAGGGAGTATATGGCTTATTTTGTGTTGTCATTATGGTAACAAAGTCATATGAAGTTTTTGATAGTAATCTATGAAGTGAAAATTGACTAAGTGTAGAAGACAGAACAGAACAGTGACTTGCAGTCGATCAAGGCATCAGCGCACGTGCATACAATCACCTAAGGATATGTGTATTCAGACTTAAGATCTAGGGTATGTTATTATGCTTACCCTATACACCCGTTGTATGGAATGGCAGTACAGACAAGCTGTTACAGAGAGAACAAGTCCACCAGCAGTCCAGAATATAGAGTATGAGGCCAACTTCATTGTTTTTATTAGCGTGTAATAGTTTGATATGTAAAGGCTAAGATCTTGTTGTAAAAAGTTTGTAAGCATGTATTAAAAATTGTTGTAAACACACTTAAGACAATTTGTTTGGAAGCATTGTGTATTATGTTTTGGGGCCAACTAAGGTCGTGTTTATAGTCACGTCTATTCAGACATAAAGACACACACACACACACACACACATATATATATATATATATATATATATATATATATATATATATAATGCAAAGATACATTTGAAGCATTGTCGAAAAACTTAGAGAAAATGTATAGCAGAGTACTATGAAGATATCAGTATGAAATAGAGAACTTAGAGAAGTTAAGATCATATGCGCATAACTAGAACTAATCAGACATCTGTGTCACATACAACAGTTCATCTTTGGATATAGTGTATATCTACTCTCAGGAGGTTGTAGCCTTCTCTCTATTTGACCAGTGAGTTCTTGGACAGTGAGTCCTCACCCCTAACAGGGTTAATTATAAAAGAATCCTAATAGGGTCATACCCTTAACTAGGTCATTGTACTCATATTGTAAAGATAGCTTCTAACAGGGCAAAGGAACTTTAACAAGTTCATTATACTAGTATAATATTTGTGGGTACTAATTCCCACTGGGGTTTTCCTCTAATCAAGGTTTCCCCGTAATCATATCAAGTTTTATGTGATATTGTTTTTTTCTTCATTGAATGTATATTTGATTTATGTTTAAGTTTCTGAAATTGAATAATAAGCTAAACACTGATTCATCCCCCCACCCACCCTCAGTGTTTCCAAAAATTGGTATTAGAGCCTGGTCTTAGAGAGAAAATTTTAACCACTTGAGGAGATCATGGATTCAGAAGAAGTCAAACATCTGAAAAATAATCTTGAAGCAACCCTTGAAGATCTAGACAGATCAGAGAAAGAAAATGTAGAGCTCAAATTCAAATTTGATGGCTCACAAATGCTTATCAAGAAACTAAGGAAATAACTAAAAGATTTCTCTAGCAATGATTTGAAACTGAATGAAGAGAACAAGTCCCTGAAAGATAAGATAGAAGAATTGAATGATCAGTTAACTGATAGCTTAACAAATATTGAAGAGAAGAACAAAGAAAAAAAATAGTTGGATGATGAACTCATGCAAGCCAATATGAAAATCTTGGAATTGGAAAATATCAAGAACAAAATTGAAATTGAATTATCATGAGCAAAAGACAAGATTGATAAACTACACACAAGTTATGATATGATTCAATCACAACTCTATGCACAAAAGGTAAAAGGTGACACCAATGGTATGGGATACAGTTTATCTCAAATTGAGATCAACTCATCACAAGAAATAAAGAAAGGTCTAAAAAAATCTTCAGAAGAAAAGAAAACTAAAAATCATGAAGAGACTAAAGCAGAAGATAAGCACAAGGTAGTCAATCATACTTGCTATGCCTGTAACAAGTATGGACACTTGGAAAGAGATTGTAAGAATGTAAGACCCTTCAATGGTTACTGCTACTCCTATAATAAATTTGGTCATAGGGCTATTCATTGCAGAACAAATCAAAGAAATCAGCCACAACTGAACCAAAAGAATCAAACTCAATTCAATCAGAGCAATCAACCTTAGAACATTACATGTTAGATATGTAACTACAATGGACACATAGCCAAGCAATGCACCATGATGAATAAAAACACTAGACCTCCTACCATCTGTCTTTCATGTGGAAAAGCTAGACACATCTCAAGGTTTTGCAGATCAAGAAGAAAAGGACAAGAGAATCCCAAGAAGTCTTTGTTTGAAGAATCAGGAGAAGTCAAGTTTGTGGAAGCCAAATCTAATTCAGATAAAATATGGGTTGAAGTAAAGAAGGATAATGAAGAGAATAAGGTAGCAGATGCATCCTCAGTGGATGCATCTTCTACTTCTAAATAGTTGACCCTCATGGTCTTAGGGGGAGCTATTCTAGCTTTGAACCCCTACGTGGCTGGTATAATCACCTCTGAGTATGAACCTATGGATTCATGCAAGTAATCACAAATTAAGGTTGTATGCATTCATGGATTGTCCTTACTTCATTTAGAACAAAGTTTGAAATTCTCCATGTAAACCGCTTTACGACAATGAGCATTAAATGCAATTGATCATTAAATAATTGGTAAAATATCTCAAAGACCTCACTTTGCATTTGAGTTTGAAGAAATCAAGAAGCAGACAAGCATTGAGCATCAAACCACTACGGTTTGAAAGGATCAGTTGGTTTGTGAATGGATTATCAATTGTAATGAAACCCTAGCAGTTGCACCATTTTAGAACATCGTGAAACCCTATTTAACCTAGTTGCAAGTAAGTATGGAAACCCTTGTTGTATTTGACATTGTTGAGAGGAAGTGATTTGTTTTCAAGAAGCATCCATTCAAATCCATACTAGATGATGTCGAAGGAGCATTCTGTAGAACCCCACTTGGAGTTTTTCATGTAGAAGACATCTGTGCATATGTCTATTACAAAAAGGAAACTATTGGAGACAATAGCATTGCATCTCTCATGGGTTCTATGATGAAAGAAGATTGTACATTCAAGAATGAATACGTGCATCTCACTGATAACCCTATCTTTGAGTATTCTAATGCGCACAAATTCTACAAGCCAGAATGGGTCAAAATCTTATTGAGCAGAATACATGATGACCTCTACTAGATTGGTGAAGTTCCTGTCTGCATCATTGCTGATCTAATTCATGGGATGACTGGACTACCCAAGATTGGACCAGTTCTTCCAACTGGTAAAGATGTTAAGAAACAAGTTGAGAAAGCATGCTTTTCAAGGAGTGATAGGCACAGTATGACAATTGATCCCATCAAGCAAGATGACATTAAGTTAGTTACCATGATACTAGATTATAAATTCCAACACGTAAGTAGACTAAATAGTGTACATACAGCCACTATCTTACTAGCAATAAAAATGGTGAAATACAATAATCAGTACAACCTATGTGAGATATTGCGCGCTCAAATAATTGACAACATCTGAGCTATCAAGCATGACAAGAGAAAGATATTCAAGTTTGGTTCACTGATCATATATATTTACTTCCACATAGTATGAAAGGTTGCAAATCTCTACCTAGACAGAAGAAAACCCACTATGTTACAGATTTCACTTAAAGCCACATCAGAGAGTATTGTGAAGGATTCTATAGATATAGACATCAAGACATTCAAAATCAAAATGCAGAAGAGATTTAGGATACCTGAGAAAATAGTTGAGAAGTAAAAAGACACCATATGGTTCATGGTGGAGACTGATTGTACTTATATGGAGGTAGTTGAGCCTAGGATGAAATAGATTCACCCTCTTGGTTATGAATTAGAAGAACATGTTTTGGAAGGCTATGCACAAGTTCTCCTATCTACACCCAAAGATCCCAATGAACCTAGATGGGGCACTTATAGGGAAAAGACAAACCAAGTTGATTCTGTCCTATACACTATTGAGAACAAAAGAAAGGCATCCAGGATTACCTCAAATATCCCAAAAGTTCATGGTATTACACAAGAAGATCTTGACAAAGCTAGAGAAGCTAAGATAGCCAAAGAACTTGAGAAGAATGCCACAAAAGTTAAAATAGAAAATACTGATGATATTCCCAATAAGAAGAAGAAGAAATCAAATGAAGATACATCTACGCCATCAACCACCATTGATCTAGATGCATCTCCACGTTCAATACCTAGCAAGAAGTCTAGAGGAAGGAAGCAAGTGCCCACTATTCATCCATCCTCAAGAACTACAAGGAGAAAGGTAAAGAACACTCAAGCTCCTCTTTAGGTAGGTTTTAGACCTAGCCTTAATGTCTTAAGGAATAGATTAGTCAATGAAGGAAGACTAGAGTCTCTCACAAATATATATGACAAATATCAAGAGATAGACAAATCAAAGATTTGTTCTATGATCATCTCTCGTATGATTAAGTTTAAAAGGACTATATTGGAACTTAAGACTCTCATACCAGACAAGGTGTGGAATATACTTGATATGTTGAAGAGGTAAGAAATTGAAGAGGATATGAGGATAAGAGAAGAAACATTGGATATTCTTCTCCCAGTGTGCTGGCATGATGAGAAAGTCATTTTGTTGGATTTAGTAAAGCCACACCTCAGAATCAAAACAAGAATACTTCATATCATGAACAAGGGGTATGATCTGGTCAGTGAAGAGACTCATAAGGAATTTGAGAGGGTATTTATTGATATACATATGTATCCATCAATGGCGCATAGAACTAAGGAAACTCCAGTCCCTCCTAAACAGGTTGCAGAACCAGCAATTTAGAATGCACCTAAGACAGGTCCATAGGTTTCAGCGCCCTTAGTCTCAATAGCCTCTGATACAACAAAAGATTCATGGGATACTATAGTGATTGATGATATCAAGATATCTATGACCACTTTTGATAATGACATGGATAAATTTGAAAAATCATTTACGAATTCGGAAGAGATAGAGAAGGTATGCACTGATGACACATCCTTACAGCAAGATGAAGTTCCCTCAAATGATTCAACAGATTTCAAAAAAGAGAAAGAAAATCAAACCAATGAGATACCAGCTATGGAGATCCTAGTTAAAAGTGAATGCATGGATACTAGTCAGAATACCATATTCACACCATCCATTCAACCATATACCATAGACTAACTCAGCAAGTTTGGATTCTTGGGGAGAAGAAGACCTGATCAAGATTAGTTTCCTAGCCATGGAAAGGCCAAAGAAAAATAGGTTATGAGAAATCCTCTATTCCTAGAATCAGTAAAAATTTTGAATGATCTAGTGCCTGTAGATAAGAAAGTAGCAAAAATTCAATCAGTTGATGATGTAGACAGTATACTAACAAGCTTCAAAGCACACTTTACAAGGTTAGTAGACTCAGCAACAAGAATTGCAGAAGATGAGTATAAAAATGAAAGATTGAATGAACTAGTATACAATTTTTCCTTAGATCTGAAGTCTTTGAAGATTGTTCAGTCTATGTTAAAAGAGTTGGTAGCTAAAGATAGAAAATTAATAGCTAACTGGATGGATGGGGTGAAAATGAAGACTGAACATATCAAGAAGATAGAGGAGGCAGATATATTGGTTGACAATGTAAGGAAATCAGTCAAGAAATCAATGCAAGACATGAATATCTGCAAAAACGTCTACCAAGGTAAATTGGACAAGATATATAAAGAAAAAATGGAGATCAATAAGATAAGGATCAGGAAGACACAGTTGAGAAATGCACTTGCGCCTTCCTTAGTAGTTCTAGATGAGAACATCAAACAGATTGATGCCACCATTGTCACATATGATCAAGGTCCCTACATGGACCTGATGAAAATGGAGAAGCTCACTTATGCTCTATGCACCCATCTAAAGACAGTTGATGCAATGAAGGCATTCTGGCAGCAAGAGATAAAGAATCTTCAAGTTGTATATCCAGATGTATATATGGAGTAAGTATCTAGAGACTTACAATTTTTTCACCTTTGTCATTAATGTCAAAGGGGGAGTAATGAATGTGTGAGGAGAATTTTATGTAGTATATATTATAAAGTATAATGATATACGACTTTTGGGTGTTAGTCAATTTTGAGTAACTTGGCCACATTCCTTTGTTTCCATTAATGACAAAGGGGGAGATTTTTGGCAAGTTGAATCCCAGGGAGTATATGGCTAATTTTGTGTTGTCATTATGGCAACAAAGTCATATGAAGTTTTTGATAGTAATCTATGAAGTGAAAATTGACTAAGTGTAGAAGACAAAACAAAACAGTAACTTGCAGTCGATCAGGGCATCAACGCACATGCGTACGATCACCTAAGGATATGCACATTCAGACTTAAGCTCTATGGTATGTTATTATGATTACCCTATACACACATTGTATGGAATGGTAGTATAGAAAACTTACAGAGAGAACAAGTCCACCAGTAGTCAAGAATACAGAGTATGAGGCTGACTTCATTGGTTTGATTTGCGTGTAATCTTTTCATATGTAAAGGCTAAGTGCCTATTGTAATAAGTTTGTACACATGTATTAAACATTTTTGTAAACACGCTTAAGCCAATTTGTTTTTAAGAATTGTGTATTATGTTTTTGGTCTGACTAAGGTCGTGTTTATAGTTGCATCTCTTCAAGCATAAATAGATATATATATATGTAATGCAAAGATACATTTGAAGCATTGTCCAAAAAGTCAAAGAAAATGTATAGGAGAGAAGTATGCAGATATCAATATGAAATAGAGAACTTAGAGAAGTTAAGATCATATGTGCATAGCTGGAACTAATCATACATCTGTGTCACATACAGTAGTTCATCTTTGGATATAGTGTATATCTACTCTCAGGAGGTTGTAGCCTTCTTTTTATTTGAGCAGTGAGCTCTTGGACAATGAGTCCTCACCTCTAACAGGGTTAATTGTAAAAGAATCCTAACAGGTTCAGACCCTTGACCAGGTCATTATACTCATATTGTAAAGACTACTTCTAACAGGGTAAAGGAACTTTAACTGGTTCATTATACTAGTACAATATTTGTGGGTACTAATTCCCACCGGGGTTTTCCACTAATCAAGTTTTCCCCGTAATCATATCAAGTGTTATGTGATCTTGTGTTATTCTTCATTGAATGTATATTTGATTTATGTCTAAGTTGCTGAAATTGAATAATAAGCTAAACACTGATTCACCCCCCCCCCCACCCCCCCTCTCAGTGTTTCCAACAGGTTTTCTATCATTTTCTGACAATTTCTAACATACTAAGTTACAATTTGATAACATTTGCTTACATTCTATTATGGTTTTCTAATATTTTCTAATGTATACTAAGTCATAATTTTCTAATATTTTCTAATGTATACTAAGTTATAATTTTCTAATATTTTCTAATGTATACTAAGTTACAATTTTCAAATATTTTTTAATGTATACTAAGTTACAATTTTCTAATATTTTCTAATGTATACTAAGTTACAATTTTCTAATATTTTCTAATGATATACTAAGTTAAAATTTTGTAATATTTTCTAATGTATCCTAAGTTACAACTTTCTAATATGTTATAATATACTAAGTTACAATTTTCTAACATTTATTTTGCGGTTTTTAATGTTTTCTAACATTTTCTAGCTTTCTACTATGCTTTTCAAACAATACTACTACAATTGTCTAACATATTCTAACATTCTACTATGATTTTCTAACACACTAGTAATTTTATAACATATTCTAAAATTCAACTTAGATTTCCTAACATTTCTACAAACTAAAAACTATTTAAAGCAAATAACTATCTAAAATAAATAAATAAAATATAATTTATAATAAAAAATGAGAAAAATGTCTTTAACTTATACTGATAACAATGAAAAGAGGTCAAAAATGCTTAGGAGGTGTTGATGTCATACTGGATGTCAATGGTTCTCTCTAAGCCCGGGGTCCACAAAATCTCCAATAGTCAATGGTGAAAATGAAATGGGTTGCCAAAAATTTATAAAAAAATCTGGCGATTTATAGCTTCGTGCAAAGGGGGGCTTTACACGAAGTACCCTACATGGGGTACTTTGAGAAAATGCTCCACTTTTAGCAAAGTACCTTACGTTGGGTACTTCACATGAAGCCCATTAACCCCTTCGCGCGAAGCCATCAAAAATGGTTCTTTTTTTTTAAGGACCACTCCAAGGAGCACCTACGCCTAACAAACAACCCATGGTTTCCACTCAACAAGAACACACTCAAAATCAACCACCCCCTGTCCAAGATTCCACTATGTCAAAATATCAACCACAGGCACCACGCCCACCATAGTTTCTATTTCCAAAATGAGACTACACACCATTAGGAGAGTCGATAGAATCGACCTTAAGAAAGATGATACAATCCAACAATATCACTCTCCCTGAAATTAGAGAAAATGAACATGGTGCAATCAAACCAAAGTGGTACAATTATACTTATTTTTAGGAATTTCATCCAATCAAGGGATACAAAACACCCAACTATTATCGATTGAAAAATCCCATCCAAGATCTGACTGACACAGGGTCATCGATGTTACCAAAACCCAAACAAAAGGCACCACTGATCATACAATATTCAATGACACATTACATCATCACAATAAGGGGAAATCCTGTAGGTCTGGTGGATAGTCAAAATAGGTGAACTACACCTATGCCAACAGTGAAAACACTAACAATTGACTAAATTCTTCAGATAGCTATGTGGCTACCGTTACTATCAGAGACCAAGGTGCGAAATGTGTTGTAACCACACGTTGTACAAAATTTTTCTTGCAAGGAGTACCTTCCTAATCTACTACACCACTCAACCCTCCTACAACATCATATCCATATACAAGCCTAGGGGATTAGATAAAGTGCATGTGTGCCCAAATATCATTTTTTGAACTTTTGTGCATATCCCCGCAGCACAAGCAAGCACTAGACCAAGCACTTCAAAAACAAGATGTCCCAAGGGACATAACCCCTAAGATATTTCAAAAAATGGTGAACCACATAGCAGCCAAAAAGAATGCAACCTTTATAGACCATGATGTGCCATTGCACAAGCCTCTACAGAATGACCCTTTGCACTTGCTCATCCAAGTTCACAAACATTCAATTCGAAGAGTCCTCGTTGATGCTGGGGCTTGATTAAAAATTTCTACTTTGAAGGTAATCAAGCACTTAGGCTACTCTAAATCCAGTATTGACATCACAAGGAGGATCAAAATTGAGGCCTATGATGAAGAAGAGAGACCATCCAAAGGTATTATCATACTACTAGTCAGGATAGGCCCAGTTGTTAAGAACACTCCCTTCCAGATCCTAAACATAGAATTGGGAAACAACATGTTACTAGGAAGACCATGGATCCACAAGATGCAAGTTGTACTGATGCAGGGGCACCAAGGGTAACCAATCAAGGTATGAAGATAGTCAATCAAGGTATGAAGACAATAAATCAAGGTATGAAGACAGTCAGTGAAGACCAAAGGAAGGGAAGGCCCTATCAAAGTCAGGAGATCAACTGGAAGGTCTTAGAGCCTATAATGACTCTACATTGTTGTAATGCTCTCAATTGATGTAATGCATTAAAAATAAGTTTGAAATTTCCTTAAAGGACTAAAATTATTGCTTGTAAGTGGACCAATAGTGTCCAATAATAAAAATGTGTCTGAAGAGTCTAGAATGGGCCATTGAGCAATTTTAGGGCATTATGAGTCATTAGATTTGAGTTTGGCATTTAATAAATCCATTTGCAAAGTTTAGATATTCAAATATTTGAAATGAAATGGTTAATAGGAGTTTAGGAGGGAAAGTGTTTTTCTCTATATTTTAGGGCTTAACCAATCAAACAAAAAACCAAAGTTGGTTGATATTGTTATAGGGAGTTTCTATATTGTATGACAAAGGCCATTGTAAAGGTAGGAAGCCTGGGTGTACAGACTATTGGAGAGATAAGGAATAAAAATTCAAATTTCTTGCAATTGGTTCATTCTAAATCTTGTATTTAGTAAGTTGGTATTAATGCATTAACGATTATTCATTTTAACCATTTTAAGTTAATTTGAATGAGATCACTGTTGCATTGAAAGGTCTATACACCTGGTGTTGTGAGTGGTCACAGTTTAAGGTTAAATAAATACCACAAATTTTTTTTCTCAATAAGGATAGATCATTCCATGGACTCTTAGGAATGGAATCCATGGAATGTTACTAACATGACATGTATCAGAAGAATCTAAGAGAATAATGTGCAGGTAGTGTGAAGAAAAGGTGATCACTAAGGTTTTGGTTGAAGAAAACCATTGAAATTGCTTGGAATGCTATCACAATAGGAGATCGGGCTTAGTAGAAGGGGTATTTTATGATTTGGAGTGTCTTAATATATTGGATACAAGGTGAATCCATCACCAATTTATCCTGGAAGTGATTGTAGGGAATATATTTAAGAAGCCCTAGATTTAAGGGTTTAAAGTGAGAAATTTGGGGGTTTTTGGTGTTATGAAGGTCTGAGACAAATTGCTTTGGGATTTGATCATTTTAACCCATAAAAGAACACTATGGAGATTTTGAGATTATAAGGGTAAGCGATTCATATAGTTTCTTTTTTATTTGGGGTCTTTTCATGCATTTTTGGAGTAAAAAGGTGTGATCAGCAGTACATGTTCCAAAACAACATGAGGTAGACTTTTGATATGTTGGAGTACTAGATAGAGGGTATCTAAATCACTTATTATTTCCCTTTATCCTTTGGGAAAATCTGGAGTTAGGATATTAGGAAGGTTGTTGCAGGGCTACAAGCAGTGCAATTAGGCCTAGTGGCAGTTTGGAGAATTTTGAAGGGCTAAGAGTGTTGGGTTGTACTTGGAACCTTAAAACCACTTGAATCCACCCTAATATAATCTAAAGATACCATATCCATCACTATTTATCATTGGTATGTGTCTTGTTACATTTGAGTTCTTTGAGACCTCCAAGGGCTTGGGAAAACATAGTAACTCTTTCAAGTTTGTAACTATCCTTTAGTATTCATAAGTCCACCACCCTTTCCTCTGCACCATGTATGCTCCACATATCATCAGTGCATCAAGTTCCTACACCAGGGGGCAGAAATAATTATAGAAGGAGATCCAAACCCATTCCAATACTGTAACGTTATCAAAAGTAGTACTGACAACCAGGTCCCATCAAACAAAGAGGCAAGTATCCCTTCCACATCAAATTCAATTCCCAAGGATATCATGAGAAAAGTGGGGAATTTATGTATTATTGACAAAGGATGTGGTAAATACAACTATGAGGAAGGTTTCACTATCACCAACATGCCTCAATGCCCTAGGTCATATGGCATGACACAACCAGTGACCACAACAAAACCCCCTGAACCTATTCTCTTCAGGTGTCCACCCACCACCTTTGTCAAGTGGGGAGACATCATAGAAGAGAACCCATCTGATCCATATATTAATATATAGTTGTATCAAGACTGACAAGACACACTTCAAGCACCCATACCAGTGTCAACATATGGAGTTAGCTATACAATTCTTCCAAGGTTTGGGTATGATGGTATGAATGGTCTAGGGGAAAGATAAAAAATTTTAATGGAAATGTCTTTACTGTCAACCAAGAGAAACAAGAAAGGGTTAGGATATGAGAAACAAACAACTAGTCCTACAACGTGAGACATATCCATTGATCAAGAACAAGTTGCAGAGTTACACCAGGGCAAAAACCAAGAACATTCTTTGATCAACAATATACTACAACAGTTATTGCCATATGAAGTGGGAACCTCTTACTCCCGATTAAACCTCAACCAAGTGATCCATGATAATGAGAAAAGTGAGACATATGATGAGCATTCTAGTGAAATTGACTCCCACGAGTACGAGTGGAGATCCATCCATCACTCTGAACCATCAATCATAGACTATTCCCCTCGGTCAGTCAATACTCTACACATTGAAGACATGTTCGAATAATTAACTATAAATGACCAACCATGCATTGATAAACATATCGATACAAATTCCCTAGGTCGGTATGTGAAAGATCATGGTATTCCAAAAAGTGGCGATGTGAAAAATAAGTCCTCATTGGTGAACTGATTTAAAAATAGTTATAACTTTCAAATTATATAACATTTTTAAAATCTAAAACATGTGTCACATTCTATGCTTTGTGTACTACAATAAAAAAAGAAAAAAAATCTATTTGATGAAGTTTAGACTAAGTTAAGGTGGTTAGATATGGGATTTTTTATATTACGAAAAAGTTGTAAAACAAAAATCATAATTAATTATTTAGTTGGAAAAAAATTACAAATAAATATGTGTCACATCTGAACATGAGTCTAATACTTATATCTAGAATCTAGTAAAAAATATTAGCATTTGATTGTGTTTAAGGTGGTTAGACATTCACCTACTTCTCATCTTTTTATTCTTGATTGATAGACTAATTGAAAAATAGATATAACTTTCAAATGGTATAACATTTTTGAAATCAAAAACATGGGTCACATTCTACGCTCTTCCTACTACGATAAAAAATTAATTAATTTTCAATTTGATGAAGTTTAAACTAATTTAAGCTGGTAAAAAATCATAATTAATTATTTACTTGGGAAAAAATTACAAAACTATATGCATCACATCAGAATATCAGTCTACTACTTATATCTAAAATATTGTAAAAAAAATATTACCATTTTAGTGTGTTTAAGGTGGTCAGACATACACCTACTTCTTATATTTTTCCTAAAATTTTCATGCTACTGCATTGAAATTTGAAATTTCACCATATAGAATATTTTTTTAAAAAGGGCTAGTCACTTAGAAACTAAATTAAATATTCTACAGATTATGTTCTTACACATTTTTTATATAAGATTGATATCTTGTTCAAATTTTTATGTCAACTTTCCTAACCCTAGTTTTCTGAATTTTCATTACCACTTAAGGGCCTAGTTTGGCATACCATGATCTTGCACATACCCAGGTGATGTGTCCACATCACATTCCCAGTTTGTTAGAACCATCACAGTTGTCCCATCAACCAAACATAGTCATCGCACCACAAGGACTTATGTCTAGTACACCAAGAAATGATAGAATGGGATCAACAAGGACAACCTGATATAGATCTCTTTGAAAATGATGAGGCTATCGCAGACTTCATTGGACTTAGAGAAGGAATGCCATTATGGGACCAAAAGGAAGGCTTCTCTATTGAATTGGACAGATCATCATATTTCAGGGAGGAAGTACCTCTTTCTAGTAAAAAAAGAAAAATAAAAAGGAAAAAGAATTGTCAGTAAGTGAAAACTGAAAGGTACTTACTGACACAAAAATGATAAAAAGAAAAAAACAAGACATGTCTTCTAGTGAAAACCTTGTCAAGGTGCTAGAAGATGGAAAGCAGGAACTCCTCTCCTTGAAAGAGGAAAAGTCAACATTGTTAGGAGAAGAAACAAAACAAGTCAACCTAGGTGATGAAAAGAACCCAAGGAATATATACATAGAAAAATTACTCACTCCAGAGGATCGAGAACAATTCATCAACTTCTTCAAGGAAAGGAAGGTCAACTTTGCATGGTCCCACTCATAAATGCTAGGATTAGACATAGAGCTTGTATTACATCATCTGCCATTTTTACCCGATGCCAAACCCATCAAACAAAAGATGAGAAAGATGCATCCCCATGTTTCATTACCAATAACTATGCATTACAAAGGATGTCCCAAGGATGACTTTCCATTACCAAACATCAACATGATAGTAGATCTCACATCACGACATCAAATGCTATCACTCATGGATGGATTTTCAAGATATAATCAGATAAGGATTTCACTAGAAGACCAACAAAAAATGACCTTCACATGTTCTTGGGGCACTTACTATTGGAATGTGATGCTATTTGTTCTAAAAAATGCACGAGAAACATATCAAAGGGCCATGACAACCATCTTCCATGATCTCATCCACAAGACAATGGAGGACTATGTTGATGACATACTTTCAAATTAAATGCTTATAAAAGATCATATACAAGTCTTGGGACCCATATTTGACAGAATGCAAGAATAAAATGTTCATTTAAATCCCAAAAAAATGTGCATTCAGGGTCACCACAAGGAAGATCTTGGATTGTGTCACACCGAGCCATGGAGGTAGACCCACAAAAAGTCAAAGAAATATTCTATCAAAAGCCTAACAAGATTTGTGTTCTTTTCCCTTTCTTCTTGGAGCTACTGGGCTTTCTTGTCATAACAGGCTTCTATCACTCGGCTGGCCTCTTTTAACAGGTCCAATTTGCCATGTTTGTCTCTTTTCCCCAAAGACACTTCCATGATCATATAGTCCTTGACTCTGTCTATTTCCACATCTATCTCTAGGGGAGGTGTTGCAATGACCGCAACTATTTCTCCACCCAGACCTGTCTGAGTGGAATGGAGGGTTTGGGCCTTATTTTGTTTCGGGGCCCCCTACGCCTGTGCCATCATCTTAGCTAGAGAGAGATGGACCTTTGTTTTCTTGGGGGCCTTCTTGTTTTAGAATCCACCAACCATTGTGGTGGCAGGGCTAGCCTTGCTGCCAAAGTCTGATCCTGTGAATATGCTCTGGGGTTCTATTGTACATCCCTTGTGTCTTGAGTCTCTTCAAACTCTTTCCCTGTATCCTCTAGACCACCTGCATCATCCACCTTAGTGGCATTGCTATCTTCTACCTTTGTGTCCATATCCTTAGCAGAATTAGATTCAACATCTGTGTTCCCAGGGTTCTGCCCCTCACCTTGCTTCTATTGTTGTTCTTCTTTGACGTAATTTTCTATGATATCCTTCTCTGTTGGAACATCCTACAAAAGTGGAAGAGGTATCTGGCCAAGGTTTAACATTTGGGCCACTGTGAGAACCTCACCAAATTTTACCTTCTTCGGGGTAGTAGGAGGCGTCTGGAGCACATCGGTTGAGGTTAAAATTGTTCCCATAGGTCTGGTTCCCTCAGTAGATGGTGGTTGCTCATTCAACACTTTCCCCTCCTCTACGGTATTGGTATTTTTAACCTATATCTCCTATTCCTTGGAGATGTTCATCTTTTCTTGTTCCCTTTCCCCTTCTACCCAGACTTCCTGCTCTGTGGTAGCTTATTTCTCTGGGATCTCCCCTTCTGTGGGGATAGTCTCTTCCTCCTAAGCAGCGATATTTTCCATCTTCTTCCTAATATCCCCTTGTAAGTTCACAATTTAGTCCATCCTGAATATTTCATCAAAGTGATCATGTAGAGGGGAGGTCTCTAGTGGATCTTCAGGGTGATTGTCTAGCTCTGGAGAGTTCGAGGAGACAATCTATACTTTGGGGATGTTAGGCATCCAAAGTTCTCATTCTGTCCTTGGCTGAGGTTCAGTTGTTCTTTTCTTCTTCCTCCTGGTTACCAATGGGGGCCCTACATCTAACATGGCTACCCACTCTTCCATTGCTCTAGTCCCTATTACTTAGACCATTAATTCTGCAAGTGAGGGAGAACTGGAAGGGCGAGTAGATTCGGCCATAATAACTAGGTTGGCCAATTGGGTGATTAACATCTCCTTAATTTGCTGGGATGTTGCCAAGGTTTGATGCATTTGTTCCACTATGGTAACTAGGAATGGGACTTGGGATGGGGTCCCCATTTTTCTCTTTCCCCTATCCTCACCTTGCAAATAGTTTCTGGCCCTAGAAGTTGGTCCTCGTAGAATTGGGCCAAATTTTCATGTGATTTTTGGACACACCATCTAAAAATACACATGGTTGCATTCAATTAAATTTTTGGTGATTTCCTCTATCATTTTTCCCTCCTATGCATCCAAATTCACAGGAGGGAGGGTCATTTTGTCTACCCCCTTCTCTTTGTATTACGGGTCCTCCGTGGACCCGATGTCTAAAAAGTCATTGGGGAAGTTTCAAAGCTTAAGGCACTTCATCATACCTTGTGTCATCCAAATGAAATGTCAGTTCTAGACCTCAAATTCATCCTATAAATCTTCCCAATAATCTTCTAAGTGAAGCTCATGTGGAGGGGCTGTCGAGGGAAGTGTTGTTGCTCTCTTGCCTAGCAGATCAAAATTCTTCTGCTCTAAATAAAATTCTGCCATCCCTAAACTTCTAAGTTCACTGTCAGCCTCCTTCACCATAGAAAGGATGCAAGAATAGTTCCCACAAGAAATTGGGAATGAGACTTTAGTAACCTTCTTCACTGTGAAGAGGGCATGCAGCTCCAAAATCTATCTACAGTATTCTAAAAGAATTATCTTATCCCCACAATGTTTAGGTAATAAGTAAGGTTTCCCAGAGAAGCTATTCACCTGAACATAGGTGTGTTGTTGGTATTTAATTTAATAATGGCCATAAGTGCTGAACAAATTCATTTCTTCCTTGGAGAGTCGGTATCTTGTGTCCCAAGTGGGTGTAAGAAGGTTGTAGTAAATGAAGGCATCATTTACTCGACATAAGCTGAGGAAATTGGCCTCCCATTGGATCTTGGGAAATAATCTCATGGAGCATTCTGGCCTTTGCCACTTCTGTGCTCGCCACTTGTAAGTAATCCCCAAGTGATGGGGAGTTGTTGTTCCAGTGGCCACAAGATGTAAGAAGTCATGTAAAATTTGGGGGACCAGGTGACCTTGACAAGCTGAGAGTCCACATGATAGGCAATGATGGTAGCCCAATTGAATTTTTTCCCATTGGAGGTGATGCCGAACAAGAAATAGTACATACATGGTGAGCATTCTCAGGCATGGGGCTCTCTAAAGACCCTGCATAGAGCGATGATCCCCATCTGTATGCTCTCTTTAAATTCTATCTGGGGGATCTCTAGCTTCATCTTTTTGAAATCCTTCCTTAGCACCTTAAGCCAGTAGTTATTGAGATATTTCTGGGCCATTTGATCTAGCTTCTAAAATTCCTCCAAGGCTAGAGACAAGGTGACAATGGTTTCATAATCAAATTGTGGAATTCCAAGCCCCACAGCAAAAGTTGCAATGTCCAAAGCCACCATAGGTATTGGGTAGCCTATTAGAACTGGGGCGGTGAGCATGATAGTCAGGAAGGTTGTGTTGTAGTGTTCCACCAAAGTGAGAATGAACTCTGGAGCTTGCACAGAGTAGGGGAAGCAGGTAGCCTTGAGAATCCTGGAGGCTACCATGTGAAGTGCCAATGGATCTCCGACCGTGTGTTGAATGAACATCATCTCAACTAAGGCCTGCATTTTGGCCCACAATATGATGCTTGTGTCGATGATTAATTGTAACTTGGAATCGACCTTCGATCCAAGAATAGTATCCCCCTTCAGATACTTCATTGTTAATGGGAGCTTTTCCAAGGCCTTCTCGGCCTTCATCCTGACAGTTGCCCTGGTTGCAGCAGCAGTGGGGAGTTCTAGACTCCTGGGTGGAGAAGGTGGTGCAAATGCTTCTGACATGACTCATAAGTTTAATTCTGGCAACCTGCAAAATAGGACAACTGTCAGTATGTATGTAAGACATAGCATTATTTCGAATCCCAGAGATTTTCACCACGAATTTGCATCTGTTCCTGAAAGGATGTTAATTCACGTCAAACCTTGGAAAGATATATATATATACATATATATATACATACATATATACATATATATATACATATATATATACATATATATATATATGTATGTATGTATATATATATATATATATATATATATATATATATATGTGTGTGTATATACATATATATATATGTATATATATATATGTGTGTATATATATGTATGTATATATATACATATATATATATATATATCTATATATATCTATATATATATGTATATATGTATATATAATAATAATTATAATAATAATAATAAGAATAAGAATAACTTAGGAATTTGACCCCTACCTGAGCCTTGAGGATCCCCAAGGATTCTAACTTCTGTGATGAAATGAGATAAGGTTCAAGGGACGACTTCGGTCATGGAGTCTAGAAAGCTAACCGTTGCATGACATGACCATAAATTAGCCATGCTAGGCTGAAATGGGGGCATCACATGGACATGCAGTAATGGGAGTAATGGCATTAACATCGACAACTATCGAAACACATGAAGAAATGAATGCCACTTGGGAAGGTTTTAAATTCTTGCGTGGGAAACTTAACCTGTCATTAAGACTGACTTGACGGAGGAGAGAGAAAACCCCCATGGCTTGAACCAGTGAGGTGCCAAGTTCAAACTAGGTGGTATTTGGCCGAGAGGGAAAGGTCAACAAATTGGGGAAAACATTTAAGGGCACGATGAGCTTGACGCAGTCTAGGAAGGATATACATGGGACACAAATTTACAGAGTGCCAAAGCGCTATGAGGGCCGAAGCACAACTCATAGGCTGACCAAAAAAATGAAACTATATACAACTATATATAGAAAATTACACAATGTACAAAATATACAAACATTTATGTTAACTTACAACTACACAAAGGGCGGAAAACCCTTTTGCAGAGCCATCCCACCAATGAGAGGTGACACAATAACAACTAGAAACCCAAAAAAAAGTAGAAACAAAAACAAGAAACAAAACAAACAGAGACACACAAAAAGAGAAACCAGGAAGCAACACGAAGAACTAGAAAGGGCCAGTCTGAAAACACAGAGAAAAAATGGAGGAAACAAGCACGAGAGGTTCTCTACAACTAATCACTTCTGAATGGCCACAAATGCACAACGGATAATCTTTGTTAAACACTGCTAATCACTAAGAGAACATCACGCTTGGATGCTATTGAATTGCCTTAATTGCCTTTGAATCACTCTAATTGCTCTGAGTGTTTTGATCACAGTAAATGTGAAAGTGACTAGTAAAACCTATTTATACCCTTAGGGTAAAAACACATTTCTTTCCCTCCACAAACACTAGAATAGGAAAATCTCCAAACTCTAGGCCTAGGGATTCCATGTAGACACACCTTCTCACAAAAGAAGACATGATGCAAGAGAATCCCAGAGTCCAAGATCCTGCTGGCTTAAAAAAAAAACACACTCGGGGACCGGGTCCTAGAGATAAAAGAAGACAAGAAGAAAAAGAAAGAAACCTTCACGGAAGCAAAGTCTAGAGGGAAACATAAGAAACCAAGGGATAAAGTAAAAGAGAAGAAGGGGGACCCAACATTTTGCCTACAAAATGTAGGGATGGGTATGAAGGGCATAACAGATACATTGTCTAAATAGATGTAGTAATCAATCAAAATATGATGATTATAGTTGTAGAAGACATCTATGGATCAGACATAGAGTTTCATGCACAAGGAAAAAAAAAGATGAATTTAGTTATGAAGATCTAAGATTCAAGGCTACCAAGAAGAATAGAGGTAATATCCATCACTATATGTGATACATTGCTGGAAATATATTGTAGGATAGGTGACCAAGAGGGTGAGGGATTGAATCAAGAACCAATAAAAATTATTCACTTTTATCCTTTATTAGATTGACTAATCTAATTTCATGGATGGAATATAAAATAAATAAACATTCATAACACTTCACACAATATTTGGTTACCCAGAAACCTTCCAATTAGAATGTAAATCTAGGGTGGGGATGATACCCACAAGATTTAGAACTACAATAATAAATTTGGCTGGTTAAGGCTTCCAATTGGCCACTTCTGATGGTCTTCCCTATTAGGATCAATAAGGACTATTAGATCCACCTTATGAAAGTATTTATACAATATAGTTAGGTATGCACTATGTTCAGAGATTTGTGAAGGACTATTAAGTTTACCATGTTAAAGGATTTTGACTGATACACTTGTTAGGATGATCTAGTGAATGATCTTCTATGCAAATCTGATTTGTCGAATAAGATCCTTTGAAGTAATACTGATCACCTGAATGTGATAGATGAGTCTCTAATATTCCTTTATACTGTTGTATCCTTCTAATCAATCTTCCTCTTCATATTCACATTTGTAATGATTCATATATCCATTTTTTTATTTTCGATAAACAAAGTGTCTTACATATATATCTTATCCAAATTTATTACCTCCATAATTCAGCTACTATCATAATAAATAGTATCAAACAATATGTACTCAATCAGCCCAATGCTCATACCTGGGTCTAGTAATCCACTCGGGTGATATACTGACACTCAGGCGATAGAGTGAACTTGGGAACTCTAGCATTTGTTTAGCACTAGGTGCTTGGTCCACATTGATCACTTGGAGATGGTACTCAACTCAAGTAACACTGGTGACTCGGGTGATACTCATTGGAACTAACTGCTCGTTTGACACTACAACTACTTAGCTCGGTTAACACTGTAACCATATGAATGACTAAATTTTTTGGCACTCATCGACAACATGTCTTTCCATAAGTTCTACAATCTTCCCCTTTGGCATTAGTGACAAAAACACTTATCATACCAAAAAAAAACTCTGATCAAATTGATAAGTCAAAACTCCCCCTTTACGATGTGCTTGGGTCCTTGCTTGGTTTTGACTATTGCTCTTCAACTTGGTTGCAACTAACTCTATTTTTTATTTTTTAAAACTATTTTTGTAACACTGCTATATATATCTTCATTTTCCCTGTACACATATTTCCTCATATATATA